>WSYH01010177.1:0-23868 GCA_036426205.1 Ascaphus truei | reverse complement strand
ATCAGAAGATGTGACTGTGACCTTTCCGTCCCAGTGAATGCACCTTACAGTGAGCCCTGGGCAGTGGGGTGGGGCCCAGTGACATGAAATGGAGGCTGCTGCAGCATGTTACATCCTCCGTCAGGGAAGAGGAGGCATTCCTGCAGCTGGGTGCTCAGAAAGCACACCGTTGTGTCTGCCTTGCTCTGCCCTTTATTTCATTTTGTTTTCATGCATTTGCTCTCTTCCCTTCTTCCCCTCGGCATGTCCTGGGTGTTTTCTGCCGCTGTTGGTTGCCTTTGCATTCCCGTGTCGGTTTTCCGCTCGGTCTCCCATCTCTCCTCGTCTGTGTTTTTTGTCCCAGTGACCTAAAACGGTTTAGGTATTTCTTGCCCAAGATGTGCAGAAATGACTCCAGTTGTTATCCAGCGGAGCCTCCTGTTCTAGATTTAGGTTTCCGACGTCCTCTAACCCGGGGAGGCAGATTAAAAGAAATAACAGCATTTATGGGGAAAACAAGTATTCGTGTCCCACTCATTAACGCTTTCTATGCCAAAGGAGCCTGTGTAAAACCCCCTCCCCGTAAATGGATTCAGTCCCTCATAGGACGAACGAGAACTCACATTTGAATTGGTTACATTTAGGTGATTGAGACGTTGTTGTTGTAAAGAATCGGACAAGTGGAAGTATTTTTGAATGATTTTGGTTTTAGCTTTTCGCATTCCCATGGTAAACCAATGCTTTGCAGGCTTTTACAATCTTTATCTAAAGCAGGGACGGCCAAGTCCAGCTCGTTCCACAAGGGCCACCTACAGGTCAGGTTTTCAGGATATCCCTGCTTCAGCACAGGTGGTGCAATCAGTCCTTGCTCCAGCGCAGATGGCCCAGAATGAGCCTCTAATTGAGCCACCTATGCTGAAGCAGGGATATCCATAGAACCTGACCTGGTTGTGGCCCTTGAGGACTGGAGTTGGCCGCAGCTGCTCTAAAGTATGTTGGTGATGGGACCGTTTGGCAGTATATGAAGCCGCAGGTGTACATTGTACGTTCAGTATTATTTAAAGCTATAAATTGGTGACACCGATAAGCGGATGTAGTTGATCTGCTCGAATTCTGTGTTCCTGAAGAAAAGCAAAACCTTCGTTTTTCTTCACAAAATGTGAACAAGAGGTACCGTAACCCTTTGGGTGCCCTAGGACAGCGGTGCGCACACTGGGGTAGGGGGGGTTACAGAGACCCCACGCTCTTCCCCGAGGCATATAAATTAAATACTGGGGGAGGCGTGAGGCTCCTGTAACTCCCTTACTTCTGGTCTCTGCCGGGTCTTCGATGTCGCCATGGCAACGCAGCGTCAAATGACACCGTTGGGTCATGCTTCCCCATGACAGTTTGCGTCAAATGACGCGGCGGGGTGACGTCACGTGACCTGCGGCATCATGCCGCCGAATTCTTGGAGAGGGGGGGGGGCGGTGAACTCTGCGGCTGCCGGGCAGTGGGGCGCAGCTCAGGAAGTTTGCGCACCCCTGACCTAGGACTTAGCTGCTGGGTCCTGAAACAGGGACGTCGTGAAATGAAAATGGATCCATGCAGTGCCGGTGGGGCCAGCAGTGCACTGAGGGGGTTCAAAGGGGAATACTGCACTGTGACGGGGAGATGCTAAACGTAACTCCGTGGGTGCCCCATGATTTAGCTCCACGTAATACTCTCTGGCACTCCAGGGGCCCCATCATGTACTCTACGGCAGGAGTAGCCAACTCCAGGCCTCAAGGGCCACCAACAGGTCAGGTTTTCAGGATATCCCTGCTTCAACACTGGCCAAAGAGTTAAACTAAAAGACCATTTTATTCAAAAGATATATATATATATATATATATGTACTGTACCGTGCATTCGTGTCTTTGGATGTAGCACTGGGCTCTGTCTGTGTTTCATGTGCTGTCTCTAGTTTTAAATACAGCAGGGCGCCTGGTATACGGCGGGTTCCGTTCCAGAGGCCCGCCGTATACTGAAAATCGCCGGAAAGCGGATCCGGCGATTTTCACTTCTGCGCATGCGCAAACCGGCATTTTTGCCGTTCTGCGCATGTGCAACCTATGGTATGCACGCGCAACCTGCGGTCTGCACATGTGCGCCGGGCGCACCCGCCCGTTCTGCGCATGCGCGAGTTGGAAATCAAGATGGCGGCCCCCTTCACGGTGCCGCCGTATCAACGGATCGCCGAGAAGCGGGCCCTGCTGTATATATTGCCATGCTCAGTAGCACTCCTCTTTGACACTTATAGGCATATATATATATGTTGTGGTTATTTTGGGGGTTCAATATGAGCTTATAGGGGTCCTGTATGTTATCCCTGCTTTAGCACAGGTGGCTCAGTCATAACTCCAGTCCTCAAGACCCTGCCCCCCCCCACCCCCACCCCCCACAGGTCAGGTTTTCAGGATACCCTGCTTCAGCACAGGTGGCTCAGTCGAAGATTGAGTCACCTCTGCTGAGGCTGGGGCTGACTGAGCCACCTGTGCTGAAGCAGGGATTCCTGAAAACCTGACTGTTGGGGGGGGGGGGGTCTTGAGGCCTGGAGTTGAGACCCCTACTGAAAAGATTGCACTGAAGGGCACCTATAGAAATGTAAGGAAATTTTTCCTAAGTGGCATCTTTAAAATCATGAACTTATTGAAACACAGTGCCGAGGTGTTAGTAGAAATGCAACATTATAGCCCCTCCAGGCTAAAAATGATCTGCAGTGACCAGCTTTAATCAATATATTTATTACCTTTTAAACACCCACAACATATTGAATTGCACAGTGCTGAGAGAGCTGCAATTGTTACACCCACAGACACGGGTGAGGACGGGTTTTACTAGAGCGCCAGAGTTGACCTGGGTTGGCATTGCTGCCAAGTTGAGTTCAGCCCAATAGGTGTGCAGTGTAAGCAGAGCAGAGCTGTGCGCACTACTTTGGCAGCCCGGAGCTGTCTTGCACTGGGATCACGTGCCGGGGCTTAAGCTGGCTTCTGTTTACCAAAGTGCCACTTTTATTTGTGCCTCTTTGGAAAGCGGAGGGGGCTGACACCCGGGGTCTCGTTTCATAACCTGCTGGTGGCCCGGGCAAGTGTGTGGCTAAGTGTGCCGAGTGCGTGAAAGCTCCATGGTGCCACAGTAGGGTGCAGTGTGAGGCAAAGGGGGGGGGGGTTTCTTCTAAAGCTTGGAGGAGTGTGCCTGGGAGGGGCTGGCTGAATTTAGAAAGGGGGGATGGGAGGCAGCAGACAGACAGAGGGGTGGGGAAGATTTGCTATGCTTTGGAGTTAGATTGGGGGTGGGCGCGGTGGTGAGAGAGGAGGCCATGTTACCTTTTGTTCCGTCTTCTTAACTGGTGCCTTACCATCTGTTCTTTTCACTTGGGTCTTGATTTCTCAGTTGTTCATATTCCCCCTTTCCTCGTGTGTGTGTGTGTGTGTGTGTGTGTTGCTTTGTTAAAGCATCCCTGCTAAACATTTTACTCAATCTATCAATTTGCCTGTTTCTTGGCTGTGTTGCTCCCTTTGTTGGTCATATTAATAAGTGTTTTCTATAGCTCTGCTTGCATGCACCGCCTTGCAAATATTAGAACAAAACAAATCTTTCCTCTTCGACATTCAGTGCACGCTGCTTTTTTAAAGCACCTTTTGATGTATATTGTCTTTTAACACTTTCCTGGCACAAGGGTCTTATGTATGTACTATTGTGTTTATATAGCGCAACAACGCATTACAAAATGACAATTCAAGGTAAATTACAAACCATGGGGAAAAGCGCAACAGGTAAATGACCGCATAAGGCAAAGGGAGACCCTCTCCTGAAGAGCTTACACTCTACAGACACAATAGGAATGCATTGTCTGGCCCTCTGAAATGAAGGCCGTATTTGCTCATAACGTTTTAATGATCTGCTGGCGAGATGCAAGTTATTTATTGTTACTGTGAATGAAACATTTTAGCTTTTTATTATGGCCGCAAACCTCTCTGGCAGCCGGGGAGTTTCCATGCGGCAGTTTTGCAGAGCGCTCACTTTTGCTTCTGCGGTGGAAGGGAATTTGAAAGATATTGCAAACGCTTTAGACGTTCATTGCCCCTTGAAAAGGGAATCCAAACAAGGGAGGGCGAGCCATATATATTGGGAAGCGCTGGGTTAATATTCTGGCTTTGTATTTGCTGTTTGTATGCTGGAGCACAGCAGTGTGGCTGATTCCCACTCTACCACGTCTAGTTTTCAGTTTCATTTTTGGGCTAACAAAAAGGTTCTGGGTTGTCCCAAGTAACAAGTTGCTGCCACTGAATGTCCCACGTAGCAGAGCAGTCATTTTAACACTAGCTTCCTCCTCCTGTTTGACACCAGAAGAAATTGTAATCCAGGTGCTAAGTCACTCGGGGACAAAAAGTAGTTATATCCTCAAAATGTAAAACTGATCAGCACTTGTGTACGGCGTGTTGCATTGTAAACGTTAGTCACTGTGTAGGGCATGAACTGACATGCTAGAGAGACCACAAGCAGGTACGGTATTGAATGTGGTATCCCACATCTTAGCCGGCGCTTGCACCGCAAAGTACCTTTTCTATTCTTCTTCTTGCGATGTAAAATACAAACCCTTGAAAGTGCAGGCCTCTTAAATGGGAGATCCTGTTTTACAATGGCTCCCGCTCTGCTCAAAATAACGCTCCCCGTGCCTTAAGATTGTAAGCTCTTTGGGGGAGGTACTTTGCTGTACCCAGCAGTAGAAGAATTGCAGAGTCTCCTTAAGTATAACCCAGTTGTTGACTTAAATGGTGTGTGCCATAACCAAGTTCCCGGGGTTAACCCTTTGCGTACAGTCGGGGCAGCCGCTCCAGCGTCTGGCGATCGGGACCTCCCTGATGATGAAAAGGATGAGTCCTATGCTGCTCCCGGTCGGACAGATCGCCCTGACCTCTCTATAGGAGAGCAGAGCGCCATCTCCCCTATAACACGAGTGAATCGGATATGCCGTAGCTCGAGATGGAGGGGAGGGCCACCTCCAGTCCTCAGGGGCCACCAGCAGGTCAAGTTTTCAGGATGTCCCTGCTTAAGCACAGGTGGCTGAAATAGTGGCTCAGCCACTGATTGAGCAGGGATAGCCAGAACCTGACCTGTTGTTGGCCCTTGAGGCCTGGATTTGGCTACTCCTTCCGTTGCTAGTACATGACGGGGCCCTGGAGTGCCAGAGTTCATTACGTGGTAGCTACATCATGAGGCAACCACAGCGTTATATTCGGCGTTCCCACGTCACAGTGCAGTATTCCCCTTTGAAACCCCCTTAGTGCATTGCTGGCTCCACCAGCACAGAATGGATTCATTTTCATTTCACGGCATCCCTGTTTCACGATAAAGCGCTAATATATGTAGTTATCTTCGCCTCTACACCCAGTAGAGAGTAGAGGGCCTCTTATAATGAGATGTTCATAAGGAGACCCCGGGTATCTGTACACAGCCTTCTCGTTAAAGCCAGCAGTTAAACCTCTTTATTCCCGAAAGTCCTGATTATGGTGCCACTATAGCACTGTCACGCGTGGCCAGATATAACAGTAAAGAAATGCAGGAGTTTGGTTTTTCATTAACTCACGCATAATGGTTAAGACTAGAAGCCGTTCTGCTTCAGTCCTCCGAAGGCACTGTGGGATGACGTTACGTTTGGGTGTAGCTGTAACGACAGGTCAGTTGCTGTAATGTTTAACTTGTCTGTTGTAACTCTACACTGAAGTTATGTCAGGTCATGCTTTCCCAAGTTCAGTTCCTTGTGGCAACCCACAGTACAGATTTTAAATGTGTTTTTAATCAACACTTAATTAACCAATTAGCTTTACTGACTTTCGTTAGGACAACTTGCCTGAAGACTTGGCTCTGTAAGTTGTTCTTGAGGACTGAGCTTGAGCCCTGTGTTTGATCAAGAGTGTAAAGGCATCCGTGGCACCTTTCAGTTCTTATGGGGTCCACATCAGAACACCTCCACATTGGCGTTGGGAATTCTTACCGCTTATTTACCTATGCCAGGGGTTTTTGGTGTTGTTTTTTTTTTTAAACCTTTTTATGGTTAAGTGAACCCTATAATTATATTGTTAAAAATCTGAGGATCCCCAACCCTCTCTGCGATCAGATCCATTGTAAATTCTTATATTTGGTACAATTTTCAAATTGCCTGAAATTTGCAGGGAACCCTTTAGGGAGGCCCGGGGAACCCAAGGATTCCTAGGAACCCCTGTTGAGAAACACTGGGTTTAGACAGACATTGCCCATAATGAACATGGAAGTGGTACAAAGCAGCACAAAACGCAGACATTGCAATGTTACACACTACCCACAGTAACTAGATTTCCAGTATCCGCGTACAGTTGGTGTGAGTTAGTTATAGAATAATCAGAAACCCAGCTTTCTACTCAATAGAAATTCTGGGATTTGGTTGTCCAGATATGCCTCAAATAAAAAAAAACCTATTTTGCATATTATAATACAGTGCTAATCTCATTGGCATTGCCCTGGCCAGGCTAAAGATTCTTGGCTACACTTTGCGCTTCCAATTTTTCAGCCACATGTTGCCTTATTTGGGGGCTCAACTAAAGGCTCTCACACATCATGCTGTTTTGACAAGACTGCCAATGAAGGGTATGGTCTCCATTGCTCTCTAACGCTTGCTTCCCTGTGCTGAACCAGAAGCACTTTACTGAAAGTTTACATCTGGTGTTCGGAACAAGATCAGGATTTCCTGCCCTTTTCTGTGGGATTTGAGCCAAGCAAATACCCGTAGCCTTGGTCCCAATATACTTGATGCATGCGGAACAAGTTGTTCTCTATCTTGGCCTTTCTCAGAGGAGACCGCTATACGTAACATGGTGCTGACCCGACGTTGTCCCATTACACCCAGAAACGATCTGGTTTGTCTCTTCAGTCTAAATTACAACTGCACTGAATGCAAATGAATAGGGATATTGTGGCGCAAATCTTTTCCGCTTTAAATGTTAAATCAGACATGCCCCTTAAAAAAGGCCCGCTCATTAACTGCGCAAGAAGCCTCTTTCTTATGGGTGTTGGTAAGATGGCCACAAAGACCAAAGCAAGTCCTGGAAAGGCCGCGCCAGGAAAACAGATATGTAAATGTTCAGTTAAAGAGCTCTGTTCAAATGGAGTCTTCAATCACGGTGACCGCTGGCCAGTGAGTTTGTGGGGTATTCTGTGCACACAGGACTGTACTTGGTCCATACTCCATATTCCCAAAAAAATTCTTTATGGTAATTATAGCACCGTCAAACCCGTTGGCAGCAGGGGCTCGATGCACCACTGAAGGTTTTTATTTGTTTACCAGTTTTGAACTAATGGTGCAAGGGGGTGTGGGAGGGTGTTGGAAAAACGTGACTCTTCTGAACCAGAATCCCCTGATCTCTTACACTCTTATCTAGCTTTTTTAAATCACAGTTGCTTTATTCCAACAGGTCTTTGTCATTAAATGCCCCATACCCATTCCTGAGTCTATCCCATTATCTTTCCAGATGGGAATGATGAACAATCCTAACCCGTATGGGGCTTCATACGGTCAGAACGCTGGGCCCCAGCTGGGAGCCGCAGGGCTGGGCCCACAAATGCAGAACAAGGCGGCGCTGCAGAACAGCTTGCCCCAGTTTTCCATGGACAAGAAGCCCGTCCCTGGAGCCGGCATGCCAAACATGGTGGGTAGTGTGAGGGGGGCAATAAAATGTGGGCACCGGGTATCTAGTTATGCGAGTTTACACCAGAGTTCTCTCATAGTCCATGTGATACACCTGTTACATGGTGTGTAAGGACTATTTGAGTGAGATAATTGTATGATAGCCAAGCTAATGTAGTTCTTCATTGCACTCTCCTACCAACAGGTTGGTAATGGCTTAAGGTTGTCAAAATATAATATGAGAACTGCCCTAAAAATGGCATTGAGGTAGGCAAGGGAGCGATCAAGCGTATGTAGCAATATAATCATGTAGACTTGCTTTCTATTGCGGGGCAGACGTCTGTCAATGGGTTGTTAGTTTGGCATGTTAATTGGAGTCATGTAGTCCCATGTGCCATCAATTTCTCTCTCACCCCCCCTAGGGTCAACAGACTTCTCCTCAAGTACAGCAAACCGGCATGGTCCCAGCCACCCCCCAGGGAATGGGCGCCGGTGCCCCACAGGGCATCGGGTCGGGAGCCCCAACAGCAGACCCCGAAAAGCGCAAACTAATCCAGCAGCAGCTGGTCCTGCTCCTGCACGCCCACAAGTGCCAGCGGAGAGAGCAGGCCAACGGCGAGGTGCGCCAGTGCAACCTGCCCCACTGTCGGACCATGAAGAACGTGCTGAATCACATGACCCACTGCCAGGCCGGCAAGTCCTGCCAAGGTGAGTCTTTGTGCCAAGGTCAAAGCCAACCTTCCCTCTGTCATTAAACTGTTGCGATCTTAATCCTTCTATTTCTTGGATAAGGAATTGTATAAAACAGTGGGTGGAATTGTAAGCAACAACAAAAAAATGTGCCTCTCTGGGGTTAAAATACAAAGTATCGTCACACTCTCTATTTGGACCACTGCTTCACACTTTCCCTTTTCCCCATCTTCGGTTTAGTTGCACACTGCGCCTCCTCACGGCAAATCATCTCGCACTGGAAAAACTGCACGCGGCACGACTGCCCCGTCTGTCTGCCGCTGAAAAACGCCGGAGACAAACGCAACCAACAGTGTAAGTTTTAGGCTTGTTAATGCCCTTTTTGGGGGGCAATTCCCCCCACCCCCCTTTACTAACCCTTGGAGGGAACTAATAAGCTCTGGTTTCTCTGCAGCTTTGCTGGGCGGTCCGGCGGTGACCCTGGGCTCCCCTGGCGCAGTCGGCGGCGTGGGCCAGCAGCCTACTCCTTCCCTAAATGCCACCAGCCAGATTGATCCAAGCTCGATAGAAAGGGCGTACGCAGCCCTCGGCCTCCCCTACCAGGGCAACCAGATGCAGACACAGCCTCAGACCCAAGTGAAGGGGCAGCAGCCCGGACAATCGCCGCAGGGAATGCGCTCCATGAACGCAATGAGTAAGACTTTTATTCAGGGGTATATGCGCCTCTCCCGGGAGATATTGGCAGGGCAGCTGGTCTTCATATTTGTGCTGCCGGAGGGACCTTCATTTCCCAGTAATGCGGCGCAGGAGCCAGCACGAAAAGTTTCTTCTGTTCTGTAAAAGAAGCACTAAATGTGCCGGCATCAATTTCTGTCGTTTGACTCCTGAAACTCGCCACAGGTCCTATGTATAAAGCCCCCTGTGAGTTCATCTGGAGGGGTTTATTTATAAAATATTTGACCAGGAAGTAATACATTGAGAGTTACCTCTCGTTTTCACGTATGTCCTGGGATATATATGGGTTATCGGTAGGGTTGCCAGGTGGCTTCTCCACAAATACTGGACTCAATGGTGAAAGGTGCGTCAGGTCACTATGTCCAGGGAGGTAATACCGGACACATACATGTCCAGTATTACAGTACCTCTCATTTTTTACTGGACAGAGCATCTAAATACAGGACAGTCCAGTTCAATACCGGACACCTGGCAATCCTAGTTATCGGAATAACGGCAGTGGAGATATTTGGGTAATGCTACCTTTGCTTACAGATGGTCTTGCACCTCTTTGCTCTGGCAAACGAGACTCACGGATAATTGCAGACAGGACCTCTGCAGTCTCCTATGCAGTGTTTTTTTGCTGGTTAGATTTCCATTTCCAGGATGTACCATAGTGGTTCCTGCAGTTTATATGACGTACTTGCAGCGCAGCCACAACCTTTCAGACCTCATCTTGCTTTCATCTCACTGAGCAGGGCAGCAACTTCTCTCAACTGTAAAGTTGAGTGTTTAGCGTCTCGTATAACAAGCGCGCTACGAAATGTTCACACTGGCGTAATGAAAGCCAGGGCTGCAATGTACAGCCCAACATGTTGCGGGCTGGTCCAGCAGCTGAAGCATCTCCATCCATCTCTGTAGCACTCTCAGATGGTGGGAATAGGTTCTCTCTTGCAGCAGAGCCCATGAGCCCGGTCAGTTGCCACTGTGTAATCCCCGGGTGTTTCTCGGCCGCTTTGCCTCCCTTCCACCATAGGTCACCTTCTTTTCTTGTATTCCTCTGTCCAGGCGCCAGCTCTATGGGAGTGAACGGGGGAGTGGGCGTGCAAAGCTCCAATCTGCTTCCTGACTCCATGCTGCATCCAGGCATGAACTCTCAGAAGTAAGTTTACCCGCTAATGGCGGGGGACATGTTTAATGGGTTACATACTAATGGCAGGGGATATGTTTTCTGGGTTACATACTAATGGCAGGGGATATGTTTAATGGGTTACATACTAATGGCAGGGGATATGTTTAATGGGTTACATGCTAATGGCAGGGCACATGTTTAATGGGTTACATGCTAATGGCAGGCGACATGTTTAATGGGTTACATACTAATGGCAGGGGATATGTTTAATGGGTTACATGCTAATGGCAGGGCACATGTTTAATGGGTTACATGCTAATGGCAGGGGATATGTTTAATGGGTTACATGCTAATGGCAGGGGACAGGTTTAATGGATTACATGCTAATGGCAGGGGACATGTTTAATGGATTACATGCTAATGGCAGGGGATATGTTTAATGGATTACATGCTAATGGCAGGGGACAGGTTTAATGGATTACATGCTAATGGCAGGGGACATGTTTAATGGATTACATGCTAATGGCAGGGGGTATGTTTAATGGATTACATGCTAATGGCAGGGGGCATGTTTAATGGATTACATGCTAATGGCAGGGGACATGTTTAATGGGTTACATGCTAATGGCAGGGGACATGTTTAATGGATTACATGCTAATGGCAGGGGATATGTTTAATGGATTACATGCTAATGGCAGGGGATATGTTTAAGGGGTTACATGCTAATGGCAGGGCACATGTTTAATGGGTTACATGCTAATGGCAGGGGATATGTTTAATGGATTACATGCTAATGGCAGGGGACAGGTTTAATGGATTACATGCTAATGGCAGGGCACATGTTTAAGGGGTTACATGCTAATGGCAGGGGGCATGTTTAAGGGGTTACATGCTAATGGCAGGGGGCATGTTTAAGGGTTACATGCTAATGTCAGGGGGCATGTTTAAGGGGTTACATGCCCCATGGGAACGTGTTTAAAGTGGCATATGTGTGATTGCCTTTTATGGAAGACGCCAACACCTAGAAGTAGTTTTGAATCGTTGTGAAAGTCCGTCGGTAACATGCTGAGCTGAGACTTGGCAGGGGGGTGTTTTCTATCCTTCCCTTATCTTTTTCTGCGAAGGCCGGGGACCAGGTAAAGAAAACACTTGATTGACAATCACTGCTCCATTCCGAGGCCCCTGCGAACACATTTTACAAAGGCACAAACAATCCATATGTTGGCTTTCAGCATGGTTAGATTTGTTTAAGGAAGCCAATTAGATTGGTAAATTCTTTACAAGATCATATTATGCCGCCTACATGGGATTGAGCCTTTAACAAATGACCTGCACTATTAGCTGTACATTACATGTTAAATGAGGTAGCAGTTGCTAAAAGTTATGGTCTGCAACCCCAAGCTTAATTGGGTTCTGCCAGAAAGACACTTGAGTATTGAGCAGGAGGGGGGCACCTCTTGCTCCTGTCCCCTCACAACTTCAGGCTCCAGTCAAAGACGCCTGAAAAACCTAATGACAAGTATCCGAAGTAGAATCTAGAAATCAATGCGTTCACATTTATTTCCTTCCGTGGACTTGGAAACCGTTTGCTTTGCGAGCGTGAGGGATGCCGGCTATTAGGTGGTTTGATTACTTCATGCGAGCCGAACCGTAACCCCCTCCTGCAGGGATAAACATTGCAATGCACGGGTCAGGTTGTCACACTGTCGCCTCTTCTCCGTAGCCCAATGATGAACGAGAGCAGTGGCGTCTCCAACCTCGGGTCCATGCCAACAGCGGCCCCACCCTCTAGCACTGGAATCCGCAAACCTTGGCACGAAGATATAACCCAGGACCTGAGAAACCACTTGGTCCACAAGCTGTAAGTATTAGTTGGCAAAAGTGGTCCTTTCTGAGACACTTAAATGTGCAATCCCTTATAGCAGGGGTGCGCAAACTTTGGCCCTGCACCCCCCTGCCTGCTCAGCCCCAGTGCTCGCACGCCCCCCCACCCCCACCTGGTAGCCAGACTCAAATGACGCCGCGGGGTCATGTGATGTCACGTCACATGACCCCACTTCGTCATTTGACGCCATGGTAAGTGAAGTTACAGAAAGTAAGTTAGTTAGAGGCCTCGCGTGCTCTCGGTATTTAATTACTTTAAGGAAGAGCGCAGGACCTCTACAACCGCCGTACCCCCCAAAACAATTCACACACCCCCAGTTTGCACACCCCTGCCTTATGGGACAAAACGGAGCCATTGACTGTGACATGTTTAAGGGCTTAAATCTAAGTGATTGGCACAATTGCTCATTGCGTACATTTCTGAGCATGAGAAGCTGAGACATGGGAAGGGCTTGATGTCCTTTTCTGAGACATCACTGTGTTAAACAGGAGTTTGCGCAGGAAAAGCACCCCCCTATCTGTATTGGCCCTCTAACAGGTACATGGTGTGCAGGAGCGGGATAAAGCACTTCATTGACGAACTCTTTCCATTCAGAGGCCCAGTTGCACGTTTAAAGTCGCAACTTTCGCTGATCGCCTTACTGTTTAAACTTTTTCTTACGTGAAGGGTCTTTTTATATATATATATTATAATATATTTGCAGACCTGCCTAAGACATGCAGATAGCATACAGCTATATTTGCATATTGTCTTTCCTGTGGAGGGTTTTTGTCACTTTTTACTCACCCTACAACATACACACACACAGACACACACACACACACACACTAGCTGATAACCCGGCGTGCCAATGTTGCGGGAGGCGGGAAGGGCAGGGAGGGGGGCGAACGCAGGAGGGGCGGGAGGCGGAAGAGGGCAGGGGAGTGGGGGGGCACGCAGGGGGGGGGCGAGGGGCAAAGGCGGGGGATGGGCAAAGGGAGGGGGGGGGCGAGGGGGCAAAGGGCAGGAGGGGGCGATGGCAAGGGCAGGGAGAGGGGGCGAAGGGCAGGGATAGGGGGGGGGAGAGGGAAGAGGGGCGAAGGGCAGGAGAAGGGGGCAGGCAGGGAGAGAGGGGGCGAAGGGCAAGAGAAGGGTGGCGAAGGGCCAGGGAGAGGGGGCGAAGGGCAGGGAAGGGTGGGCGGGCGTAGAGCAAGGGGAGGTGGGGTGGGCATGGAGGGTGGGGTAGGGCAAGGGATGTGAGGGGGCAGGGCAGGTAGTGTGGGGCGAAGGCAGGATGGTGCGAAGGGCAGGGGCAAGGGCAGGGAGGGCGGGGGAAGGGCAGGGGAGGCGGGGGCGAGGGCAGGGGCCGATGAGCGAAGGGCAGGGTAAGTGGGGGAATGGGCAGGAGGTGGGTGCGAAGGGCAGGGGGGTGTGGTGTGAAGGGACATGGCCGGGGATGAAGGGCGATGCGGGGGGGGGGGGGCTGGCGAAGTGGAAGCTCGGGGGGTGGGGGGTGGGGTGAAGGTCATGGCCGTGTGGGTGCTGTGAGGGCATGCCGCAGTGGGGGGTGGTGAAGGGGCAGGCCCGGGGGGGGTGGGGGTGAGGGCAAGGCCGGGGGGTGAAGGCAGGCAGGGAGGTGGGGGCGTGGAAGGCAGGTTTGTGAGTGAAGGCAGGCGGAGGGGGCGAAGGGCAGGGGGGGTGGGGGTGTGGGGGCGAAGGCAGGGAAGGTGGGGGCGAAGGGCAGAGGGTGGGGATGGGGACGAAGGCAGGGCCGGAGGTGGGCGAAGAGCAGGGACGAGTGGGCGAAGAGAGGGGCAGGGGCAAGCAGGCCGGAGGGGCAAAGAGCAGGGTCCGGGGGGGTGTGAAAGCGGGGCCGTGGGGGTGTGAATACAGGGCCGGGTGGGTGTGAAGGCAGGGCCTGGGTGTGAAGGGCAGGCCGGGGGAGGTATGGCATGGGCGGGGGGGGGTGAAGGGCATGGCGGGGGGGGGTGAAGGGCAGGGGCCAGGGGGGGGGGTGAAGGCCAGCCGAGGGTGGTGAAGCGCCGGGCCCGGGTGAGCCGGGCCTTGTGGTGTGTGGGGTTAAGACTTCGGGGGCGTGGGGGGTGAAAGATCCCTTCCCCTGCGTTTACTTACCGCGCACCGGGCCGCGCTCCTCCTCTTCATCGGGTTCCTCGGCGGTCTCCGTTCCCCCCGGCGAGGCAGAGCTGAGACGCTCAGGTGAGGAGGTGGTGTGGGCAGCGGCCCGTACAGCTCCCGACTGAGAGAGCCGGAGCAGCGCTCCCGGGGATGGGGAGCTGGGGGCGCGGCCTCTAGGCCTGAAGGTGAGAGACCTTCAGGCCTAGATGGCCCGACGCCCACCAGCTCCCCCATCCCCGGAGCGCTGCTCCGCTCTCTCAGCGGGAGCTGTACGGGGCCGCTGCCCACACCACTCCTCACCTGAGCGTCTCAGTCTCTGCCTCGTCCGGGGGGAACGGAGACCACCGAGGAACCAGGAGGAGCGAGGCCCGGTGCGAGGTAAGTAACCGCAGGAAGGGATCTTTCACCCCCCCCCCCCCCGGTCGCCTTCACCCCCCCCCCCCCCCGCCCGGCTTCAACCCGGCCGGCGCTTCACCCCCTCGGCTGGCCTCACCCCCCCCCCTGGCCCCTGCCCTTCACCCCCCCCCGCCCTGCCCTTCACCCCCCCCCGCCCATGCCCTTCACCTCCCCCCGGCCTGCCTTCACACCCCCCGGCCTGCCCTCCACACCCACCCGGCACTGCTTCTTCACACCCCCCCGGCCCTGTCTTCACAAGCCCCCCCCGGCCCTGCTCTTCGCCCCTCCGGCCTGCTCTTCGCCCCCTCCGGCCCTGCTCTTCGCCCCCTCCGGCCCTGCTCTTCGCCCCCTCCGGCCCTGCCCTTCGTCCCCATCCCCACCCTCCCTGCCCTTCGCCCCACCTCCCTCCTTCGCCCCACCCCACCCCCCCTGCCCTTCGCCCCCTCCGTGCCCGCTCCTCACTCACACACTCCCCTGCCCTTCGCCGAGAGCGTGCTCTGGGGGGGGGGAGCGGTCTGTGGGAGGGAGCACCGGGGGAGAGGGTGAGCACCGGGGGAGAGGGTGAGCACCGGGGGAGAGGGTGAGCACCGGGGGAGAGGGTGAGCACCGGGAGAGAGGGTGAGCCCCGGGAGAGAGGGTGATGTTGAGGTCCCGCGGAGTGGTGATAGGGGGGGTTCCGTTGTTGCGGGCCAGCCGCCGGGAAGGGCGGAGGGGTCAAGGCCAGGCAGCCGTTAAGGAGGGTGGTGTGTGTGTGTGTGTGTGTGTGTGTTGAGGAGGGTGGAGTGTGTGTGTGTCCCGTCACTCCGACCTCAGGCCAATGAGAGGTGTGCGGGGGCGGGCGGCCCAAGTGACCAATGAGATTTCCCCTAGGGACACCGGACAGGCAGGCATACAGTGCTTTCACTAATATAGTATAAGATATATATACACACACACACACACACACACACACAGCCCCCTCCCCCCCTCCATTCAAGAGATAGAAGCGTTTGACATAGTAGTGGCCATCCGGGAGGTTAAAATGAAGCTCTGCCCAGTGCAGTCTGTAAGGCAGCGGTGACCACCCCTGCTCTCAGGGTTACCATGGTAATCTCACAAGTTCGTGATGAAGAAAACCATAATGCTCAATGCTAGGCAAACAGTTCGGCTATTAAGAGCAGGATATGCTCAGAGTGCAAGATACCAACACAGGGTAAACTCCTGTAGGCTTCTGAGGGGGATGGCGGCGCCAGGACAGATGTCTTCGATGTTGCTAGACCTCACTTTACTTTGTCTCCTAGCCGTAGTAGACCATTCTCTGTATTCCAAAACTGGTCCATCCACCAGGCATTGTTATTGAATAAAGGGTATTATAATTCATGGCAAGTTTTTGCACCGCCAGAGTCCAAGCTATATTTCCGACACCTGACCCAGCGGCGCTGAAAGACCGACGGATGGAGAACCTGGTAGCGTATGCCCGAAAAGTGGAAGGGGACATGTATGAATCGGCTAACAGCAGGGTAAGGACATCCAAATCTGCCGCGTGGTTCAGCCATTAAAATCGATGACCATAAGATGCAAGAGTTGAATGTAGCTAGATAATTGCCCGAAAGGTACAGAAGATATTGATTTGTAGTACCGGTTAAAAGTGAAATATAACTTTAGTTAATGGGTCCCATAAAGGTTAAATTGGGCCATTTATGAGAAATGGTAGTTCACAAATGAGATTTGCACTCTTGATCCTCTGTAATAGCCATTAGTGAATGGAAGTGCTGTATGCATGTGGTGTCACGCACTGTTTACACTGGGATAACATTTCCAGCTACAAACGAAACTTTGGACCTTAAGTAATGGCGATTTATTACTTCCCAAATCTCAGCCACACTGGTCTTTTACATTGAGTTTGGAAACGCATGTTAAGACCACCATTATTAGACTGTGTCTATTCCAGGGGCGGCCAATTCCAGTCTTTAAGGGCCACCAACAGGTCAGGATTTAAGGATATCCCTGATTCAGCACAGGTAGCTCAGTCGAAGACTGAGCCACTGATTGAGCCACCTTTGCTGAAGCAGGGATATCCTTAAAACCTGTCCTGTTGGTTGCCCTTGAGGACTGGAGTTGGCCACCCCATGTCTTATAGATCAATATGAGGCACATGTTATTTAGACAGATCTGATTTATTTACTGGTACTACTAGAGCATGAGGTGTACGGGGAAATGTACGCTATAGGGTGAGGTGTACGGGGAATAGCGTGAGGTGTACCGGGAAATGTACCCTATAGCGTGAGGTGTACCCGTGAACTACAATATTAAAACAAAATTATTACACTATAGCAAACTACAATGTTAAAACAACATGTATTCATTGAACCATATAAACGTCAAACTACAATATTAAAAAAAAAATTGTGCGCTAAATAATAATTCATACTTTATTTTCTTTGAATCATATGTTAGGGTAGGTTTTTGTAGGGTAAGGGCTTGGTGTAGGTTGTTTTTAGGGATTAAGGTAAGAGGGCTTGGGGTAGGGCTCCCTAGTGTGCTTACAGCTACTCCAGCTGGTGCAGAGCGCCATCTAGTATAAACCGCACCCACAGTTTGGTAGACCCCAGATATCCAGGTAGACCTCACGCTATAGTTACAAACGGCTTTGAGGAATACGTTTGAATTATGGTGGCACTCTTTGGGGTAAGCTCGTTCTTTGGAGGTCCCTTATTACTTTAAAGCAGCAGGCCACACCAATGGGCATTTTTTTTTTACACTTTAGATCTCTTCTTGCCCTTTCCATCTCGGTTTTTTATTTTAAATTCTGATGCCCCGTGCAGTAGATGTAAGCGTTAGAAATAATTAAGTATATGGCCGGTCAAAATGGAGCCGTCCCAATGTTGCCATGGTAACTGCAGATAGAGATTAGGAAAATAACGATCGGACATTTGAAGAAGATACTCTGGACAAGATCCGAACAGTCTAGAAGTTAAATGTCTCTGAGGTGGCCGGGGAGGTTACTGCTGTAACACAATTCTAACATCCCCTCCCCTCCCGTGCGTCTCCGCAGGCGGAGTACTACCACCTGCTGGCCGAGAAAATATACAAGATACAGAAGGAGCTGGAAGAGAAGCGTCGCACGAGGTTGCAGAAGCAGCATCTCATGCCCAACACCACCGGCATGCCTTCTGCACCAATGGGCCAGGGCCCTGGCATGACACAGCCCCAGCCGGGAATGTCTACAAGTAGGTTCCATCCCACTCATAAACAGCCCAGCATGTATGTATAGGGCTGTCTGTATGTACGTATACATACACATATACACAATATATAGTGTGTGTGTGTATCGGACACACCCATGATCTAGATCGAGTGCCTGATTTATACATTTTTATATATATACTTTCAGTGCACCCGTGTGTGTTAGAAATGTACTCCTTTTTCCATCCTGGACCCCTAAGACAGTCAATAATATTTAATTACGGAACAGTACATTCTTTTTTGCTATGGCAGCCATTGTGAATTTTATGGCTCGTGTCCTACTGCTCAGTACGGCATTGGAATCCCTGCAGCTCCTATAATTCCTTAACTAGCTCTTTGCCAAAGCCGCATGTGAGATTTCATACAGTTGCCGTGTGCTTGTTCTCATTCTCTTGGGGGACTTCTCCCTGAAATGCTGCGAAACGCGTTCACCGGTCAAACAAACATTCAGAATGTACGTCAGGAAGCCAGAGTGCTTTCCCCATCGCCTCAAATACACTATGTTAAGAGGTAGAGAGTAGCTGCTTTTAAGGACCTATGGCTTGTATGCTTAGCTTGGGCAATGCCTGAAACCGTTCAGTGGTCCCCTTCCTACACGTATGGACTATTGTCTGTTTGCTATAACTGTTGGGACATTAGAGCAAAGGAATTCTTAATCTGCTGCCTCCTCTGTGGGATACTATTGCTGTTCGGTTACCCTGTATGTATGCCATCTTATTGCTTCATTTCAGGGCAAGAGGTGTGCTCATCTATATATTAAACCTGGTCGTTTTGGTATCATCCTTCTCCATATCATTTCTCATTGTTTTCCTCATGTTTAGATGGTCCTTTGCCAGACCCGAGCATGATGAGGGCCAATGTGCCAAACCAGATGATGAGTCGCATGCCACCGCAGCAAGGTGAGCGGCACAGTCTCTGAATCGCACCACCCCTTCCTCTGTCGCTCTGTGACCTGGCTTGTGGCGGTTAGGAAGTCCCAAGTCCTTTACCGTGAACCATACCAGTTGAATTAATTGCCGTTTGTTCCCTGCGGCCATAGGTATTAACCAGTTCGGACAGATGGGAATGCCAATGCAATCGATGGGACCTAGACCACAAGCGCCATTACAGCATCCCGGACAGATGGGACAAACTGGGCCCATGAACCAGGTCAGTTCTTAACCCATTCTGCTACGAAGCGTCAGAGAAACGGTGTTCACCTAGAGCACAGCGTCTTTGGGTTGGGATGATGTGAATGGATTAGTAGGGTTTTAGAGATGCAATTCCTAGTAGGATGAAAGTGAATGAAGTACAGTGGCATGTGGAATATTAAATGTTTAATGACACTGAATTGCACTTTTTAAAATGTATTTTTTAACGTAAAACATTTCCATGGTAAACAGAAGCGGTGGGTTTTTTTTTTTTTTTTTTAAACCATCTTTACTGAATGTTATTTTACTTCTAATACTGTTGGTCCTCAAAGCCGGGGGTAAACTGCTACTTTGCAAACCAAGAATAAAGAACAGAGCACAGCTAATTCTGACACCATCGCTAGTCAAACAGATAAAAACATAGGGAGCAGATACACTGTAATCAGGGGTTCCCTTTCCCTGAGAAAAGCAAAACATACATCTTTCACACGATACAAATGAGACTGAAAGGGGGGTTTAACCTTTATAAGGAAGCAGATTACGTTCATTTTGTTTTGAAAATGGATGTATATCTTTGACAGCAAACTTATTAATGAGCAGAGTTGCATGGATCCCAAAATTGAGATATTCTTCAGGGTAGATGGGAATTGGGACGGTGAAGCAGCAGCTGCAGCGGGGTTTGAACACACTGTCCTCTCTCCCTAGATGGGATTCCCCACTCGTATGCAGCAACCCGGAGCTTTGGCACAAGCTGCACAGAACCAGTTCATCCAGAGCCAGTTCCAGGCTTCTTCCCCTGTGATGAACTCCGGAGGAATGAATACAGTTGGCATGAACTCAGCGGGTATGTCCATGCCCCAGCCTGGCAGTCAGAACCCCCCGTCACAGGTGAGATTCAGCAGGAAGTTACGCTTCTCCGAAAGCTGCCTCCAGGTGACTCGGTCCATGTGCTAATGAACACTGCTTTTTCTTGCAGGCTCAGATGTCCAACACTGCTCACCCTGTGAGTTCTCCGGTTATGTCCCAAGGGCCGGCTGGGAACCAGCTTCACTGTCCGAGTCATGTCCAGCCCCCCATGCACCGCAATTCGCCGTCCCCCGCCCCAAGCCGCACGCCAACCCCTCACCACACGCCCCCAGGCCTGGCACCGCAGCAAGCCCCAACGCCTACCCAGTCTATGATGCCAATAACAGCGCCGCTATCACAGCCGCCTCTACAGCACAGGCAGACTCCCACCCCGCCACAGGCGCCGCCTTCCGTTCCCAGTGCAGCACCTGCTGTCCCCCCTGCTGAGCAGTCCACCCCCCCACCACAGCCACAGCAACTTCCGCAGCAGCAGCAGCAGCAGCCGGTGCCGCGACCGCCTTCGCAGCCCAGCATGTCAACGCCTGTCCCTACTCCGAAAGCACCAACTCCGCAGCTGCAGCTTCACCCGAGCACACCGGTAAGTACACCCTACGTGTGGTGGTGAATCCCAGCAAAGGTCCAAATGAAGTGACACTGGATTAAGATGCTTATTGGCAAATCTCGCTCATGCTGTCGTGGTGGGAAGAGATTTCTGACTCCACACATTTCGTTACCGAAAAGGCCTTTGTGGGGGGCACGGCCACGTGATCGCTTAGGAAAGGGGGTGCCCAGCTCCAGTCCTCAAAGGCCACCAACAAGTCAGGGTGGGTTTAAGGATATCCCTGCTTCAGCACAACTGAAGTGGTGGTGCACCTGTGCTGAAGAAGCGATATAGAACTAGAGTGCAGAGAAGAGCCACCAAATGAATAAAGGGGATGGACAATCTAATTTATGAGTAGAGGCTAGCTAAATTAGATGTATTTACATTAGTAAAGAGACGTCTAAGAGGGGATAAGATAACTATATACAAATATATTCGGGGATAGTACAGGGAGCTTTCAAAAGAACAATTCATCCCACGGGCAGTACAAAGCACTCGGGGCCATCCCTTAAGGTTGGAGCAAAGGAGATTTCACCAGCAACAAAGGAAAGGGGTCTTTACAGTAAGGGCAGTTACAATGTGGGATTCATTACCCATGGACACTGTGATGGCAGATACAATAGATATCTTCAAAAAAAGTTGGACATCTCTTTAGAAAGGAAAGGTATACAGGGATATACCAAATAAGTAAACATGATTGCTAATATTTGGAGTCAGGAAGGAATTTATTTTCCCCTTATGAGATATAATTGGATGATATGACACTGGGGTTTGTGTTTGCTTCCTCTGGATCAAAGTATAAATATAGGATAAAGTATCTGTCGTGTGTCTTTTTTTTCAACCTCATCTACTAAGTAACTAACTATGATATCCTTGAACCCTGACCTGTTGGTGGCCCTTGAGGACCGGAGTTGGCCGCCCCTTGGCTTAGGGACTAGAGAGCCAGTGCAGCCCAGTACTTTCCTGTGGTGATGTCACAGCTCGGCTGTTCGGGTATATTCTTTGAACATTACCAGGTGCGGACTGGAGTTGAGAAGGCCTGCTATAAGCTCCACCTTCAGCCCCGCTGTTGATATGTACTAGTGTTAGAAGAACTGAATGTCAGTCCGATAAACAATCAGACAGAATTAATTAGATACGCCTAGTCATCCTGTGTGGGATGCCCAAAGGTAATCAAATGAACTAGCAATGGGGGGACTGCTAAATAAGTCACACTGTTTATAAATGTTGCTTTCATTTAAGTTTACATTAATTTGGAAGGCTTCGTTTCCGATTTGTACGTTGCTTTTGCGATATGTCGGTTACAATCCAGGAATTTTCAACAATCTACTGTTTTAATCTGTTGTGGGGGGCGGGGTTGTTAAGGCTTCTAAAGAAGTGTGGGTGGGTGGCACAGTGGCAGAGGGGGATGGACAGCATACCTTTCGGATCAGCCACTGGGGAGAGAGGACTCCTTGTGTTTGGATATACAGTATATTGTGTGGGGTGTTCCCGCTACTGGAATATTGCCCTGTGACCCTCTTCATAAGTGACTTACAGGCGTAAAATATCCGGTGGTTTCATTATACTGGTTTGCAACATACAGATAAATAGATATAAAGAATAGATGGAAGCAGGCACACCAGGACTTAGACAAATAACCTTTATTGCGTTAGTTTTGCAATAAACGTAATTTATTTTACGAGGCCTCTGAGTGCCTGCTTCCAGCTTTTCTGTATCGAAGTCCCCAGTTGTTTGCACACAGGCAGGATACTACTTTCAGTGGCATGTCACTATATTTCTGTCTTTCTCTCTATATTTACATATATATGTACACACACACACACACACACACACACAGCCCCAAAACTCCACACAAAACCCTTCCACACCCCACACACCCTCCCACACAGCCACAGAACACCCCACACACACACACACACACCAAAGGGTGTAGGGTAGATTCACCATTGCCTTTTCCCCCAAGTAGCCTGCCAATTATGTGAGATGATTTGTAATATTCACGGCATTTTTTGATCTCCGTATTTCTTAGTGGCCATTTCAGCCATTTCCTCGGCTGCGGGCGGCACACTGTGCTCTGCTGAACGACTGCAATTATTACAATACATGGTAGTATTTGTTTTCCTTCCATAAAATGCAGCCGTTTAACAGAAGAGTATTTAAAGCGGCAATCCATGCCATTTTGTTCTTTGTTTTTTTTTACATTGGATTGAAGCACCGGGTCTCCTGAGTCGAATCACATTCATTCCTGCTCCGTGGACCCCCTGCTTCTGAAGAATAGACCTTTGTAGGCGGTGCCGGTAGTCGGTGGCCTGGCAGGGTTCACGTTATGATGGCGTTTCAAAGCTCCCGCACCCTGCGGACCAATAGGATGCCGTGATGTCATTGGATTCGACTTCCTATTGCCCCACGTAACGGAGAACTTTAAACCCCAGCTAGCTCAGCAGCGGCGGCTAACAGCGCCCCCTACGGAGGTATCTCCGGAAACAGGAGGTCCCCGCAACTGAAATTAATGGGGTTCAACCCCATTGACCCCCCCCCCCCCCCCCCTGCTTCAAACCTGGGCTAAAAAACTACACAGCATGAATTGCTCCTTTAATATATATGCCCCAATTAAAGGAACTGGCTAATATGGCCTTAGCTGACATACAGTTCATACAGGGAGATAAAACCATTTTTTTGTTGTTGGTAGAAACATATAAAACACACACAGATATATAATATATCAAATAAAAATACCACGTTGAGAGCCCATTGACATGTCAGGCAGGTCTGCAACCCTCCCCTTCCCCATTATCTTGGCATGCAGTGCTTCCACTGCAGCCAGGGATTCTGGGAAATGACGTGCAAATGGAGCGGGCCCCTCAGTGTCACATTTTACTTCTTGTCCATTTTAACATGGATCCCTATAAGCTTATGCCTTCCGTATTAGCGTTTCAGCCTGGGTTACAGAAGTGCAGAGCCAGTAACCCACTCGCAGCAGACAGCTGTTTTGACCATTTGGTCAGACTGGTTACTGGCTCTGCAATGTAACGCTGGGAGTGGCTGATACCAGGCACACAAAAAGTTATGGGGAGTAACAAAGTCACAGACCTTCCACTGTACTAACTCCCATAACTACGCACCATAACTTTGTCTCATTGAGATATACACACACACACACACACACACACACACACACACACACACACGTGTCACGTCAAGAAAACGGAGACTGCACTCTTATAGGACCTGCGGTCTGACACCTTACAAGGATCAGCAAAAAAATCGTAATTTTATTCGAGAACAGCAGCACAGTACAACAGCACGCACGCGCACAGACACACAGAGATATACGCGCATGCAGATATGAGTGCATGCGCACACAGATAGACACGCAGTCACACGCACCCCCCATCCCCAGACACACACACCCCCATCCCCAGACACACACCGACCCAAACACACACCCCTCTATACTTACACACCCT
>WSYH01010176.1:0-23868 GCA_036426205.1 Ascaphus truei | reverse complement strand
CCCAGCACACAGCACTTCCACTGCAGCAAGGGATTCTGGGAAATGACATGCAAATGGGCACACAGTGCCACCTTTTTGCATCAAAACTATTTTTAACATGGTTCCCTATAGGCTTAAGCTTGCTGCCTGGTCACAGCTTTAAGCACAGCTGCAGTGGAAGTGCTGTGTGCTGGGTGATAATGGTGAAAGGCGGGGTTGCAGACCTGCCTCCACTTGTACGGGATTCTACTATGTGGAATTACCCCATTACAGGAACCCCATGTAACAAAAGACACGTTGGTAAGTATAACAGTGTAGCCCCCTGTAAACAGCTCAGGCTATACCTATCTTCCTTCTACTGTGGTAAGTCCTATTAAGATCAGGCGCCAGTAATCATTATGGGTTTTCCCCCTTCATAGCTCTAACCTGAATGGTAGATGCCGGCCTGGACTCTGCTGCAGGCGTGAGCAAGAGGGGAGGTTCCGCTGACACCAGGAGGGGAGGGGCTAGCTCTATATTTAGCAGCCCACTACGGCGAGTGTGTTGTTGTTCTTCGTCCTTGCTGTGTGCCATGTTCCTTTCTGATTGATGGTTCTTCAATGGAGAGAGTAGCTTAAAGAAGAGTTCGAGTGAGCAGTGAGACCAAGAGTCTAACGTTGCTGAGTATTAGGCCGTGAGCCACGAATCCTGCGGAACGGTCCGAGGAGTATCGGGAGGCTACGGGCTCCCCGGCGCAGCATGTCGGTTGAGAGCGAGAGGAACCAAACCGATCAGCGTTTATAAGTAGAGCTGATAGAATCATAGCCTGGTGGACCAAATACCTCACCCCGCTGCCAGGGGTGATGGGAATAGAATTCAAGACCCACCCCGAGGCCAACCTCGGGGGTGGGCCACGGGGTATTGCCGCCCTAGCTCAGACCATCCTGTCGGCTGAGTGATTTGGAGGGAAGGAGAGGAGGAGGTCGTGGGGAGTGGAGCAGGTTGTACTTGGCACTGGCGATTGTTTTGTGGCTGCTGGAAGCCTTATCGTTGGGATATCGTTGCACTGTCAAATAAAGAGACTGTTCTGCACCCGTAAAGACTGTGTGTGATTTGGAGAGTATAACCCTGGGACCCGAGGGGTTCTTCTATACCGGTCCTATCCCATTACCCTGGGAGTATAGAAGATGGAGGCGCTGCACCACTAAGATAACTAAGATAAGCCCGGTCCTGGCTCCCCCACAACATCGCGGGAAGATCAGGCCCTCCTGTTCCTCACAGGTACGCACCACACCGCATGTAACCAGCCCCCATGCACCCCTCACACTCCCGTAGAGACTGGGGGGGGGGGGAAACAGGGTTACAACAGTTAAACTGCACAGATCTCTGAAACGTATACATACAACCACCTGGTGACGCACGACCGTCCCCTTCAATACCCTTTTTGTGCCCCACACTGGATACGCAATCCCCAAAGTACATAGGGGCCCTCGGGCACCCAAATACCCTAGTGTTCATGAATAATTAGTCCTGCCCAAAAGTGTGGTACAGCGCTGCCCACTAAAGTGTATGGTTGGTGCACTTGTTGTATCTGCCCAGGCACTCCTGCACCCGGGTATGGTGGAAGATGATGAGGATCTATGCAATGTCGCGTAGTCTCTGCCTCTATGGTGAGTGGTTACCGCGTGGAGTGTACCACCATTTATAATGTCTCTGTATGGCAGCTGGATGATCTGGTCCCAGATCACCTAAGGCCAGGAAGCAGCTGCTCCTGCCTGTGTCCCTCACACTGAAGCTACAGGGGCAGTGTCCCTATCTCTGGGTCTGTCCCTGCAGAAACCACAAGCTGAGGGGAGTCGGAGCCTAGCTGGGGCCTAACAGGGGGGTTTCTGGCCTAGTGCAGGTGTCACAGACACCTGCACCTACACAACCTACACTACTGACGTCCCAGTTCCGACTGGCGTGCTCCAAAAGTATCCTTTCTCCTGCTCCGTTAACCCTGCAGCCCTATGAGCTGTGAAGCCCCTCTTGATTAGCAGCCCCAGTGCCTTCTGGGGGCTGTAGTCCACACGGAGCCCTTCCATATAATGGCCACCGCCACTCGAGCGGTTGTACTGCGCATGAAAACGTCACTGCTGCGTGACGAAACGCGTAAGGACGGTGGAGCTGACACTAAGTTATCACGCAGGAGTCTGTGTTGGTCAGAGTGTATGCTAAAGACCAAAGGATTTTTCCTGCAGGCAGTCAGAGAAAGCACTTTAGCTGCATCACACCACTTCCGGGGTTAATAAACAGCCGACTGGATCCCTCTGCTCACGCTGTGAGCTTGCCATCTGAGGAAGTTGGATCCCGGAGCAGTCACGTTGGCGGTGATATGTGTGCCTGTTTCTCTCCCCGCCCCCCCCCCCCTGTCTATTTCCCTTGATTGTATTAAATGCACATTTATGCACTATAGAGCGTAAGCTTTTTGTTTCTCTGCTTATACAGTATATATATATATATATATATACACACACTTTAGTTTTTCTAGCTTAGGGGCACTCTCAATGTTAAGTATTCCTTATCCTGGTATAATGTGGTTGTATAATATAATTATGATTGCCATTGTGAAACAGCTGAGGGTCAAGGGGATTAAGTTGTTCCAATGAACATAGAAATGAAAGCCCTGGAGCATATTTCACGCATATGAAATATTTGTAATTGATCCTCTTCTCCCTTCAAAATCAGTTTATTCTGTAATCAAGATCTTAAAAAGATTAGTGATCTCATGTATGTATGATTAGTAATCTCATACAAGGGCGGTTCTTGGCAATATTATGGAGGAAGAAGTGACAAATTTTAGTCATGCTGTGAATGTGAATGGAGGGAAAGGAGGCGTCAAATGTCACTCCCAGGCAACGTGCTTTGGTGACAAGTGTTTCTTTTTTTATTTGGCTAAGGAACCCTATATTTATATTGTGACATTCTGAGGAACCCCAATCCTCACTAGTAGCGTGTCCGAGATCAGATTCATTGTAAATTCTTCTGTATTTGACGCTTTAGGGATGCAGTCGGAATCCCTGTTTTAAAAACACACTGGGATAGATTGTAGTTTTACTGTCATGGAAAGAGGGGATCTCATCTACAATGGATGTTCTGTATGATGTCATGAGATATAATTTTGATTGTGCATTCACTCGTACACTAAAAAAAATCTGCTATGCATACCAAGGAACCAATATTCATTTTAAATCCTTTTTCTCAAATTGTTCATGGTATAAAGCTGTAGTTTAAGCACCAAAGCAAACATATTGTAGATCTTAAGTAACTTCATGAAAATTGCTACAGATGTTGTTACAAATTTTGTGTCAATCCTAAGGCTTTTAAAATCCATGCTGTCCAATAGCAACTATCACATTTGCTGGAAAACTATTCCATGTATGCACTATTCTTTCAGAGAAAAAGCAGTGTGTCACTTGACATTACCAGTTCTGAAGACCTCTTGTAATGCTCTGAAAATATATCCATCTTGTACCTTTGATAATCTTCTGAAAGTTTCAAATCCCTATCGTATTCCTTCAATGATACAGTAGATTTTTTGTTTTGTTTTATGATGCAGACATCTCTTAATTTTAATAATTTATAACATTTTATAATTGTATAAAATTAAAACATGAATTATATTAAATGTATTTACAGATATTTACATTTTTTTCGGCTCCTCTATGGCAACCATAACATCTGGGATATAGCTCCTCCTACTAGCTGGGGAAGGACAAGAGTTCTGACTCGGGTTTAAAGGAGGTGTGGCCTCATTCCTGGTTAGTTACCGTTTAGCCAAGCTCCTCAAAAGAAGCAATGAAAGAAAATGAAATAATCGGTAAGTAGCTTGGGTGGGTACATCCAGTACTGAAGGAATTATGGCTTGTAAAACCTCCCTCTCAAATGTCACATCAGCCGAGGCTTGCAGAACTAGTCTATAATGTTTTGAGGAGGTATGCAACGATGACATGTTGCTGACTTACAAACGTCTCATGCAGAGGCCTGACTCCTTTCCGCCCCAAAAAGTTGCCATACAGTAGCTCTTGTTAAATGAGCCCTAATTATCTGAGGTGGACCTTTGCTTATAGAAAAATAAGCTTCTCTGATAGCTGCCGTGATCCATTTTGAAATGGATGCAGCAAGACCCCGGAAGAGGACAAAACTGTCTTGAAGTTTTTCTGAAATCTGCTGCCTTCTACATATATATAGTCAGTGCTCTAACTACATCCAGGTTATGTCATCGTTACACCTTTTTCTTAGAAGGGAGAGGGTAAAAAGAAGGAACCATGCTATCCATATTCATAGCAAACGCGGATGATACTTTAGAACAGCAGTGAGGGACTGTCCTCTTCACAATTGTATCTTGATGAACTTGGAAATATTGTTCTTTGCATGATAAGGCTTGCAATTCTCCAACTCTGCGTGCTCGAGTGAAAAAGGTATTGAGGATGAGTGTCCTTCAAAGGTTAAAAGGCTGTAGAAGTAAGTGGTTGTTTTTATTCGTGGTTTGATTCTCATGGTTGCCTAGATTAATCCGGCAACCATAGCTTTGAGCGCAATTTGTTTTTTTAAGAAGAGGGTCCAAGGCGGACACCTATACTTTTAATGAAGTTCGATCCATTTTTTAAATTCTAGCTGTAGAAACTGCAGAATCGTTGCTGAAGTGAAGTAATGTCCTCCTTATGGGCACCAGCTAAAGCAGATCTTCCATATTCTATAATATATAGCTAAGGTTATACCTTACTTCACTCCAGAAAGGCCATCAATCACCTGATGTGAATAGTCCGATGCTTTCAAGTGTTAGTGGGAAGTATCCTTCCCCCCTTTGGTAGGACAAGAATAACTAACCAGGAATGAGGCCACACCTCCTTTAGACCAGAGTGAGAACTCTTGTCCTACCCCAGCTAGTAGGAGGAGCTATATTCCAGCTGTTATGGCTGCCATAGAGGATGATGAAAACAACATTGTGAGAATTGTTTTGGATGTTTTAAAACTACCAAACCTCTTTAAAAAAAGGTTTGGACAACCATGAAACCCAATGCAACTGCTATTCTTTATTTGAAAGATTGTTTTCTTTACAAATTGACATGCCACCTGATCGACCGCAGTATGTGTAATGCTACCATACCTTATTTATAATGCCTACAATAAACAGTTCTGTTGGTCACCTTTTCCTACAATCTAATAACATACAACATTGTTTTGCTGACGATGTAGGAAGGAGCAGTGGACAGGAGTTCTTTCTGACTCCACAAATCCAATTAAAATTATAATAGAAATTGCAGGGGTTTAAAAAACGGTGGTTATTGCGAGACCATGGCTACATCTTTCCAAAATCAGGTTGGGAAAAGGGAGACCAAAAAGCGCACCAGCACAAACGGAGCAGGAAGAAACCAGAACAAAAAAATGATTAAAAGGGCACTTTAATGTGGCAAAAGACCCATCCAATGCATTTCGAACGTCGCAGCGTTCTTTTTCATAAAAAAAAAAGAACGCTGCGACGTTCGAAATGCATTGGAGGGTCTTTTGCCACATTAAAGTGCCATTTTTTTTTTTTTTAGTTCTGGTTTCTTCCTGCTCCGTTTGTGCTGGTGCGCTTTTTGGTCTCCCTTTTCCAGTATGAATGAAGTACTGCACAGCCTGCCTGCCTGCCCTACCAGGATGTGAGTATTTGCATATTTTTCAGGGGAACCTGCCAATGAGACATATGGTGAGTGGGTTGCACCACACACCACCTGTCTTCAGGAGGATAGTACCCATTATATGACACAATAGGTACTATATCAATTGTTAGTACCCTGGTACAGTGGTCTGGCTTATTATCATTTTGAGATATACCTGCATTTGAGCGCTTCAGCTATTTTCCATATTGCAAAATCAGGTTGGGCATTGTTCACATACAGTAATTCTGCAGAATGATATAGATACTGTATATCTAAAAAAGGTTTTCTAAAGGAGCGTTCAATTAAAGACAAATGGTCTCCTTGGTTGGTGGCTGTAAAACTCCTTCTCCCTGCTGATACGTGAAGAAAAACGGGTTGTTATATGCTGCAAATTTTGACGGCAAATGGAAGGAAAATATTAGAGGGCAGACGGTGTCTCAAAGGTCATCAAAATACAATATATCTATGGATGGTGATTTAATGCCGCACAAGTTCTGGGTAATCAAGCGAAGGTACATTTCTATTTATATATGTTTAATAATACTGTTGACTAAGTGAAGGAGGCTGCAAGCAGGGCGATGATGTACAGGGTCAAACAAAAGTCACGAGTCAGCCAAAAGGTGACAAATAATTTGCAATCACATGGATATAATAATGAGGTTAATATTTATGTAATGCTGGAGCTGATTGGTTTCATTTGCATTCTGTTTGCCGTATGAGCTGCTGTAGTACTGCCAGATAATACAAAACACACTCCTAAGAATGTCCAATGTCAATGTTCCTCCCCCCATGCCTTTTTTCTTTTAGCTTTAAACCCATAAAGCTTGGGTCCTTATTGCTTTACAAGGAAGATAGGAAATCCGACCTCCCATAAAACAAAGTGTCTTAATAAACATTAGCAATGCCAATAAATGTACAGTAAGTTGGTGCAGTCAGAATATAATTACTGTAGTCGTCAAAAGATTGCATATTCTACTCGAAAATGGGAGTGAAAGATATCGTAAAAGTTAACCCGCATGGCATTAAATGATTGCAGACAATATTTCTTTAAAATACTGTACAGTGTAAAACTATGCCTGGTTATTTCCATGGTTTATAAGCATAATCTGAACATGATTTTTTTAGTGCTGAATAAAATATTCATTATTAGTTTAACATTTTTGGCTAATAAAATATTACTCAATTGATAAAAAAAACATCCATCCTACTGTAACTTGCATAAGCTAACTTTAGGAAGCAAAGTGGGAGTCCAGAGACCATGCAAAATACAGTCATAAATCAGAACAAAGTGTTTTTAGTTTTTATTCTGTGCTCTAAATTCAAATGAGTCAGACAAAATCAATGATTAAATTAATCGTTTTTTTTTCCCGTGACTTATTGACATGATCTAGCATAGGTTTTTTTTTAATAACCGTTTGAAAACAATCTGACATGTTGCCAGCTAAACAAATTAAGTTTTTAACAGCTTGTTTCTCAGTAACGAAATTAGAATAAACCCACTTGTCTAGGTTTATTAACAGACACTTAAATTGTTCTGAAACATAGGTTGGTATGTATGTATGTATGTATGTATGTATGTATGTATGTATATATACATGTATGTATGTATGTATGTATGTATGTATGTATGTATGTATGTATGTATGTATATAAATATACATGTATGTATGCACATCTTTATTTATATAGCGCCAGCCAGGTACTAGGCGCTTTATAATACACGTATAATAATATAAAGAAAAAAGATGAGCCGGCGCCAGTTCAAACCGTGACGTGTAAAGTCCAAATCAAGTCCTTTAGTGATGGTGATGAGCAAAGTGCAGATTTCCTCCAAAACGTGACGTGATATGTGAAAAAATAAAGAGAGAATTATGGTGCAGTATGTCAGATTGAGGACATAAAAACATATAACACTGACAACATACAACAAACAAGACAGACTCACAACATCAACTAGCCAGACAAAAATTAATAAAAAGCTATTTAATAACAACTAATGCAGAATTCTGGATAATTTCACACACTAATCCGGGGGGGGCAAAATCGTTGCCCTACTCACAGGATGCAGGATATTTGAAAGCAGTAGGACTGGAAGCACTTTCTGTGGATCCAAGATGGCGACCGGAGCTCACTCTCTGGCGTCCCCACGTGTGGCAGATGCTGTATGGAGCTCCAGAGGGTCTGGATCAGTGATGCTGCTACGCGTGTCTCTCTCCTCCTGCCGGTTTCAAATTCTCCTACTCTCCTGTACCCAGCTGTGCGGTGTACTCTCCACGAATAATTAGCTTCTAAAAACGAGTCCTCCCAACGCGTTTCATGCGCATGCGCGCACTTTTTCAAGGGATGTAGCTACCCCTGAGTCTGGATGGTTTATATACACAGTCCACTATTCCAATTGGTCCATGTTATAATTGGCTATGTATTAACTGTTTGGCTGCCAGAACAGAGGTAGAAACAGAGAAAGCCTGGCTAAACATACATACTATAAATAAGACAAAACAATACAACATTAAAACATTAAAAGACTTTAAATTACAAAAGGAGCTCAAGGAAAGGGATTATATTATAAAAAAGCCTTCAATTCAAAGTCTATATTTAACCCCCTTGGTGAGAGTGTCTTCAATTCATAAATCCAGTATGCTTCCCGCATACTGGCATGATTGAGTCTATTCCCACCTCGGGGGCCAGCTTGAACCTCCTCAATGGCCTGACACCGTAAGCCTATAGGGTTCTTATTATGGCATAAAAGAAAGTGATGGGAGACGCTATGTGTGACTAGTCCTTTTCTTATTATTTGTATACGTGTTCATAGACACGTCTCTGATAGGATCTCCCCGTCCTGCCTACATATTGCAAGCCACAAGGGCATTGCAGCAAATAGATCACAAAAGTTGAGTGGCAGTTAATAAATGTTTTTATCGGGTAGGTCTTAGAGGTGACCATAGATGTAAATTGCCTAGCATTTTTACTAAAGGAACAAGCCACACATTTTGCGCAAGTGAAAAACCCCGTGATTTTCCCTGTATGTTCTGATTTGTGCTGTTTGATAGGACAGCTAGGGGCTAGTTTTGATTATGGCCCTTGTAAAAATTATATTTGGTTATTGGGCAAAATATCCACAAATCTTCATCTTTAAGTAAAATGGGCCAATATTTATTCAAAGTGTGTTTAATTTTTGGGGCCATTTCGTTGTACTGAGTAATAAATGAAACTTGGTTATTATATTTCTCAGTCCTCTCTTTTTTCTTTATATTATATTTAAGTAAGGTGTCTCTTTGAAGGTTATTGACCTGATCGAATGCTTTATCAATAAGATCTTCTGGATATTTTCTCATGATAAATTTATTTTTCAGGTCCCGTGCCTGTGTCCTGAATGTTTCGTCATCAGTGCAGTTTCGTTTAAGACAGACGTACTACTGGCCCTTTGGGAACCGTAGCCACTTTGGATTGGGTGGCTATCTCGTGTACATAATTGTTCGCCTGTACTGGCTTGAAGATGTCTTGGTGCATATAGTATATTTCTAATATAAATGTGAAGATCCAAAAAATCAATACATTCCGTGCTATAATTACAGGTGAATTTAAGATTATTTGGTTGGTGGTTAAGATAATGCAAAAAATCATCAATGTAAGCTTGGTGCTGCCGCCTACAACAAAATCACATCATCAATTGTAGCCAGCCGCACACAGCAAACAAGGCTCGCCCCTAGTGGACAGTTGTTCCAAATAACTCCTCCTCCCAACTGTCCCTGAATAGATTAGCATAACTAGACAAACCGCGTGCCCATGGCGGTGCCTACATTTCTGAAATGTAATCACGTGAGTTGAGTTGTAAGATAATGTGTGTTTAAATAAACCTAGGTACCATCTACCTAAGCATCCCTTTTGTCAGATGCAATATTTGTCCACTGTTCCAACTTGTCATGACACGGCTTGGCAGCCTAGTTGATGGTCAATCACTGTATACATTGATGTGACATCAGCTGTTACTAATATATATCCAGGCTGCCATTCAAATCTTTTAAAAAAATTTGTAATACATGCTTCGTGTCTCTCAAATAGGCACGACACCCGTGACAACTGGTTGAGGTGATGGTCAATAATTGTGATAATTGGAAGTGAGGGAGAGATACCTGAGATAATGGGTCTCCCGGGAGGTGCAGTTAATGTTTGTGAATTTTGGGTATAAATAAATAAAGGATGTGCGTGGAAACTCTATAGATAAAAATTAAACTCATCTTCAACTATACTCCATTCTTCAAGCCAGTAGTTAACAGGTTACACAAGTTCAGCCTTAAATTGGACTAGTTACCAAAATTCCACAAAATTAACTGCACCTCCCGGAGACCTATTATCCAGGTATCTCCTCCCTCACTTCCAATCTATCACAATTCATTGACCACACCTCCCAACCAGTTTCACGGTGTCCGTCCTATTGATGAACTACGCACGGACACTACCGACACACTTTATTAAAGTGTGCCGGTTCCGCAAGCCGGGAGATTCCCGGCTTGCTAGTGGCCGCCCACCTCGGCGTGCCGCGCGTCATAGACGCGTCGTCAACGCTTCTTCGGGAGCCAGCGCCCCCTGCACGCGCTTCCAGCTCCCCGGGGAGCCCTGGTGTCCCGCGATGTGGCGGGACGGCGGCAGGGGGTTCCGGGGACCCGGCGGACCCGGCAAGCGGTAGGGAGAGCGCCCACGTCGGAGGTGCCTCTTCCGCTCTCTTTTCGGGCGCGCGGCCCGTCACACTCGGAGCGCGGCCAGGCTACTGCTGGCGGCAAAGAACGGGCAAATGCTCGAATAAACTTGCCGCATTCAGTATTACAATTTACAAGATCTTGAATGCAGCCTGGATATATATTAGTAACAGCTGATGTCACATCACTGTATACTTGATTGACCATCAACTAGGCGCCAAGCCGTGTCTCGCAAGTTGGAACAGGATGTGGACAAATATTCATCTGACAAAGGTATTTTTTGGTAGACTGGTATTAGGTTATTTTAAACACACCAATTATTGTCACTTCAACTCACGTTAGTTACATATCAAAATGTGGCACCGCCAGGGCACGGCGGTTTGCTCCTAGTTATTCTAATCTATTCATGGACAGTTGGGAGGAGATTCATTTGGAACAAATCGTCCACTAGGGGCGAGCCTTGTGCTTTGGCGGCGCTACATTGATGATGTGATTTTTGTTTGGTCGGGTAGCCAAGACTTCACTTGATGATTTTTGCACTTATCTTAACCACAACCAATATAATCTTAAATTCACCTATTATATGGCACGATGATGATTTTTTTGGATCTCACATTTTATTAGAATAATCCTATATGCACGCAAGACATTCTTCAAGCCAGTACAGGCGAACAATTAGGTACAGCAGATAGCCACCACACAATCCACAGTGGCTCGGAATATCCCAAAGGGCCAGCTAGTACTTCTTAAACGAAACTGCACTGATGACGAAACATTCAGGACACAGGCGACGGACCTGAAAATAAATTTATCATAGAAAATACCAGAGATCTTATTGATAAAGCATTCGATCGGTCAATAACCTTCAAAGAGACACCTTACTTAAATATAATATAAGAAAAAAGAGGACTGAGAAATACAATAACCAAGTTTCATTTATTACTCAGTATAACGAAATGGCCCCAAAAATTAAACACACTTGAATAAATATTGCCCATTTTACTTAAAGATGAAGATTTGTGGATATTTTGCCCTAAACCAAATATAATTTTACAAGGGCCATAATTTAAAATCAAAACTAGCCCCTAGTGTCCTATCAAACAGCACAAATCAGAACATACAGGGAAAATCACGGGTTCTTCACTTGCGCAAATGTGTGGCTTGTTCTTAGTAAAAATGCTAGGCAATTACATCTATGGTCACCTCTAAGACCTACCCGATAAAAACATTTATTAACTGCCACTCAACTTTGTGATCTATTTGCTGCAATGCCCTTGTGGCTTGCAATATGTAGGCAGGACGGGGAGATCCTATCAGAGACGTGTCTATGACACGTATACATATAGAAAAGACTATCACACATAAAGCGTCTCCCTCACTTTCTTTTATGCCATAATAAGAACCCTATAGGCTTACGGTGTCAGGCCATTGAGGAGGTTCAAGCTGGCCCCGAGGTGGGAATAGACTCAATCATGCCAGTATGGATGCGGAAGCATACTGGATTTATGAATTGAAGACACTCTCACCAAGGGGGTTAATATAGACTTTGAATTGAAGGCTTTTTTATATATAATCCCTTTCTTGAGCTCCTTTTGTAATTTAAAATTCTTTTAATGTTTTATGTTGTATTGTTTTGTCTTATTTAGTATGTATGTTTAGCCAGGCTTTCTCTGTTTCTCCCTCTGTTCTGGCAGCCAAACAGTTAATCATAGCCAATTATACATGGACCATTGGAATAGTGGACTGTGTATATAAACCATCCAGACTCAGGGTAGCTACATCCCTTGAAAAAGTGCGCGCATGCGCATGAAACGCGTTGGAGGACTCGTTTTTAGAAGACTATTATCTCGTGGAGAGTCACACCGCAGGCTGGTACGGAGAGTAGGAGAAATTTGAAACCGGCAGAGGAGAGAGACACGCGTAGCAGCATCACTGATCCAGACCCTCTGGAGCTCCATACACATCTGCCACACGTGGGGACGCCAGAGAGTGACTCCGGTCGCCATCTTGGAATCCCAGAAAGTGCTTCCAGTCCTACTGCTTTCAAATATCCTGCATCCTGTGAGTAGGGCAACGATTTTGCCCCCCCGGATTAGTGTGTGAAATTATCCAGAATTCGCATTAGTTGTTATTAAATAGCTTTTTATTAATTTTGTTCTGCTAGTTGATGTTGTGAGTCTGTCTTTTGTTGTATGTTTTCAGTGTTATATGTTTTTATGTCCTCAATCTGACATACTGCACCTAATTCTCTCTTTATTTTTCACATATCACGTCCGTTTGGAGGAAATCTGCACTTTGCTCTCACACCATCACTAAAGGACTTGATTTGGACTTTACAGCGTCACGGTTTGAACTGGCGCCGGCTCATCTTTTTGTCTTTGTCTAGTTACTAGACTGTACAGTCAGTTTTTGTCTGGCTGCCAATTCATTATATCTATATTATTAATATTATATATATATTGTGTGTTTAGCCGCTGTTTTGCAACACCGTCTTTTCTGTTTTTACGTATAATAATATAACACAATGGGATTAAGCGCTTCAGACATAAATAGAGAAAGGTATCCCTGCCCGGAGAGCTTACAATCTAAGTGGTAAGCAGGGAAAACTTACAAAGACAGAAGAGATTTTCTGGTAAGTGTACTGCAAGGGGCCAGCCAGCCGCGGCATATGAGAATGTATAGTAATGCAGCCAGAAGAGCTACTTTATATTTCATTAAAGAAACTTTATTAGTATTGTTACCACTTATTACTAGGGAAAAAGAAGACTCACCGCGACTAAATAGAGAGATGTCAAACTGTATTTGGTCAGCTGAGAGAAACATAGAATCACCTGAGTGATTGCATAAAGATATAGGAGGTTGTTGCCTCCCAGACATCGAAATGTTGAATTATATATGTCTGTTCGAACTGCAAGAGATGGCTAACATAACACAGACGTCACACCCTTCCTACGTCTTGATCTCCTGTGATAGAGCGAGATATTGTGCTGCTCTCCCATAACCTTATCAGCCCTTACAACAAGTTCGAGACCAAGCATATCAGTAAGAAACAATACATTGTTCGCTTATACAAGGAATAGCCTGCAAAGAAACTCCTGGGCCATTTAAAGAACCCAAGAATGAATAAAATCAGTAGGGCCCGCTTTACAGCGCTCCGCTTTATGGTGTTCCGCTCACAGCGATTTCCCAAGTGATACCCATATTCATTAGGTTCGGCGCTTGTTCTGTTTTTCTGGCAATTTTTCGGCATGACGTGCACAGCAGCAAAGTAGCCGTCTGTCACTAAGCAACGTTTTAGTGGTCGTGCGCAACTCCTTGTCAGATGCATTTGTCAGCGAACAATCGGTTTACTCTCTGCATCTCCTGTTTCAAGGAACAATACAGTAACAGTAGGGCCCCTCTTTCACGGCGATGTTCCGCTTACTTACAAGTGCGGACTGCCTGGAACGGAACCCCCGTATGAGCGGGGCCTGCTGTATTTACCATTAGTAGGAAATCCAGATTTCAAGTGCAATGAATCTATGATCTTTGGAGAATGGTATCTATGGGAATATGTAATTTACCTTCATTTTAGGGTATAGAGAGGGCTTCAGTGCTTTCCCTTTCAGGAAGGCAGATAGAATTAAATATCCTGCAAGCAACTTCTTGGCATATATGCAACTTAAAAAACACTACATATTTATTATCACTATAGAACAGCCTAATGTCTTGAACATGTGTATAGACTCTTACTTAAACCAGAACCTTATTTAAATTTAAATCCGGCATGTTATTAACTTCTGACAAATTCAGGGGATCTGAGGAATCTGGGAAGGCCTCATATCCAATTGAGGACGATTTCCCAGACCGAACCTGCTCTGGTAGTCTTATAACAGGCTAAAGAGAGCAACTCCAGCACGGTATCTACCATGACAATACCATTATAGATTCTCAAGAAGCAATATTAGCCTCGGTTACAATTACAAACATTTAGACAGATATCTCCAGTCAACTGGTCCTAATGTGGATGCGCTGATACCAAATCGTTGCATGATATGGGAATGTGGCAGATCAGTATTTCTGGAATAAATTACCAACTCCGAGCAGTGCTGTTAAACAGGAAAAAACTAACGACAGATTTAGAGGGCTCTTTTGTTGTATTGGGTAAATGATTCCATGGTTTACTCTTTCAAAATCAGACCAAGTCTTGATAGACCTCTATCGGCAAACAAGTATGTTATGGATTGCTGGATTGGAGAGCCCGCCCCCCACCATGTACACCCAACTGACAAGGGTCAACAAATAGATCAAAGCTATGATTAGATGGGAGGTGTACATGAAAATCTGCTAACAGACAAGTTAATTATCCCGAGGCTTTGAATTACAGGAAGTAGATAAGGAAAGGTTCTGAGGACAAGGGCGCTAAAAAAAAAACCTATCTGGAGGAGAGCTGTATAGAGACTTAATTTAATTAATAAAATCACAATTCTGTATCCGCAGGAGTTTGTAATGCTAGTATTTTATATATGTGTGTGGGTTGGGTTAACTATATACCTGTGTCCTACCCACTCCGTAACAACCACTTAGAAGCCATCTTGTTTTGGTTTAAATAGTTTGATTTAGAGTGTTTAGATGTTTATTGAACAGATGTGACAGCTGTTTGGGTGGTTTTTATTTTATGTTTTAAATTCTTCCAGTTTCTGCGTGTGTAAATGATTACATGTGTTACACAACAAAAATGCTTTTAACACATAGGTATAAGCGAACTGCCTTGGATGTCATTTTTAGAGGAAGATCATTGCTGTGATAATGTTTAGATGCGATATGTGCAAATCCAGTTTGTCTAACCAGTACTAAAGACAGGAGTCAATTAATATTGTATGGCTGTCTATGCATAGCAGGTGTGGCAGGACGGCCTCCTGCGTAGGCTCAAAGCGCTAGACACGATGGGAAACGGTTCACTTTATAATTGGTTTATTAAGCACAACCAAAATAAAGTACGGGTTGCAATCTGTCTCGTTTACTATTGTAATGGTAACTGATGGTAGGTTCTATGAAATTAAAGCTGGTCCTGTTAGAGATAAACTAACTCACTTCTTGACCCTTACTAACAGGCAGCAGCTATATCTGGTTATGCCAAAACATATGCTACACAACGGATACCAAAAGTATCATAACAAAGTCTATCTGTAATGCAGCCGCAACAGCAAACGGAACACGTTCCGGGGAGCCGGCTGTGTTCTAGTCGCGCAGCAATCTGTATCTTTATCCTGGTTGGGGGTACCAGCTGGTCCCCAGCAGCAAAGCTTCCTCCAGGACTGGGGGACCCAAGCAGGCAGCAGCTACGGCTTCCTAGCCGGGAGAGTTCTCTCCACCCTCCGTGAAAAAAACAGCTCACCTTTCGAGAGCAACTCCTGCTTTTTAAAGCACTTGTTTCCCTGATGATTCAGGCCCCTGTTTAATCAGTCTTCAGCTGTGACTTTCTCTGTCTGAGGAGATTAAACACTCTGGAAACTTGCTGCAGTATCTCTCCCATTCAACGTTCCAAGCCTACTGAACCGTCAGTGACCTGTCACAGATCGAACAGTTGGCCTTCTTAACATGATGCAGAGGATCCAATAGAGTAGACAATGCGAAGCACGCCACAAAAAGTATAGGGCTACAATACGAGGACTTAAAGTTAAAAAACAGTTTTAATGCATCAGGTGCAACATGACAGGGCTAAGTAACTACTACTAACGCCGTGGTCGGGCGCTTTTGTCAAAGAAGTCATAAAAAAAAAAATAACAAATCATTGAAGCTAGAGGTGAAATATACAAGCTTTTCACACCCCCAAACTCAAGGACCATAGACAGCGGGTTGCCGGACGTCTGTTCACACAGCAAGATTGGCGAGTCGACACGTCAATCATCCCATCAGCTGCCACCCTCACGGATGGTAAAGTCAACCATCACGGACTGGTCATGTGGTAGCGGTCGGGATGGTTGCTTGTCGACTGAAGATTTGGTCGATGCTACTCTATTGGATGACTGTATCTATGGACTCTCTGCTACTACGTGGTCAGAGTCGTGAGCCACGCCCAGGGAATGGACAGCATATATTGTGAGTAATCTTACTATTTCCATTGTGTGTGGATTTGTGTCCATTCAGACATTGCGAGGAAGGAAAACGTTCTATTGCACCTCAAGCATCTAGGTGCGTTGGGTGATCCACACAGGTAGAGAAACCAGTTCAAGATTGTTTATCATCATAGTACTAACTCCATTATCACCGCAGTACTTGGTGTTTCTACCCCTCATTCTGAGCTAATTCTTCCATGTCTATGTTACAACCACTTCAGATGGTACCATTCGTAGTCCATCTTCATTTTACCTTATATCAATCAGTTATATACTGTTAGCACGTAATTCATGATCCGGAAGCAAGACTGACAACAGGCACTTTGTTTATAATATAGTATATAATATTAAGCTATATAGTACTATATATAGTAGATATTAAGTATATATATAATATTATATATAGTATATATATATTATATATACACAGTACTCTCTTTCGAGTACACTGATCTCTTTTCAGTGTACAATGAATAAAGCAGGTGTTAACTTGTAAAAAACCTCGCATCTTGGAAATTTTATCTGTGACTGAAACCTATCCATCACCACTATCACCTCCCCTGTGGCAGTTATGCACTTTATGACTTGGGGTGTTAGTATAGTCCTGAATGTTAGTGATGTAAGAGTGTGTGTTTATGTGTGGTTGTAAATAAAACTGTATACAGCGGCCCCCAGTGAGTCAGCGCTTTACACAGGTGTGTGTGAGGTTGGTGGTGTTACCGAATGGTGTGGGTTAGGTGTGGAGGAATGTAAGAAGGTGTTGCATTACTAAAAGTTTGTGTAGATAGTATGTGGTCCCTATTGGTATAATACAGCTGGCGCCGCCTTGATCCCGTGCGGCCTATTGGCGCAACTCTGAAAACACGACAATGGCTGTACTTGATGCGGCATGTCCGGTATTTTACAGCCACAGCCGCCTTTATCCTGTGCACTTGTATTTAGCGCTGTCTCGCATGAACGCGGTGAAGTGCGTGGCATTCGGACAAAATACCCAACAAAATCGGAGAGTTGTGAGAATAAAAGGACCGTGACAGTAGGATGGAATTACATAGAGTATTTGTATGTGTAAGGACGCGATGTGTGCAATACAATAGCGCCAGTATGTATAGACATGGCCTTAAGCACTCATGGGTAAGGAGAATTTTCTTGTGACTCATCTAGTGACTCATGAACTACCGCGGTCTCGGTTAGGCCACGCTGGGGTGTCCTGATCAGTTTGCATAAATTTTCGTCCACAATATTCTCTTTTGGTGTGCTAAGAATTCCTTTGAGTATGGCACGCTTCGCCCCTTAGATCTTATGGCCCAGAGTCAGAGAAATGGTTTCACCGACAGGGACTGCTCTTGTTACGCGCGTTGTGATTGCTGTGGCGATGGCAGAATTCATTACTTGTTCAGCCCCGTCCCGTCTCAACCTATGTAGTAGCAGCCCTCCTGGGTATTTAGAGTAGGGCATTAAAGTTTTTAAGCTCTGCGTGTACGCACCCATAGGAAGCCAAAAACTAATGCTGTCCAGCTTCCTATTGGCCCTTCAGGAACAAGACCTTTGAACAAGCGTTCCATAACATGTACCTGGTAGTGAGCGATGTGAAATTGAGTGCACCCACCTGCAGTCACCACTACCACTCCTACACACCACTGCGCTCCCCCTCGGTAAACCCACACACTGCAAGAGGACAACACACCAACAAGACACTCTGCACCCTCCATCCCCCAAAAAAACACAATGCAGCCATCCCTTCTACAAACCCCACAAAACACCAACACACACACACACACCACACAACACACCACGCAAACCACCACAACAAAACAGACTCTGCTACCACTCTACACCGCCCCACCAAAACACATACCAACAGAAGACACAACACACATATAAAACACTCTTGCGGCCCCCTTTACATCACCCATAAAACACACAACAGGACCACAAAACCTTTCCCCACTCCTCCTAGCTCTGCCACTCTCCGTGGGAGATCTCTGCAGGCAGGGGGGGGTAGGAGTCAGTGCCTTGCTGCTTTGCCTCTGTCCAATCACCTCCACTGTCTAAGAGCTGATCTCACTCTTTGTGATGAGAACTGAAAGCTGATTAGCTGAATCTTGGTCAGGGTTGCCACAAATTCCGGTCATTACTGATTGGATAATGCCCAGAATTTATAACAATCAACGAGAGCGGGATTCAATAATGCCTGGAATTTACCAGCTTTAGTACTATAATAAGTTAGTAAAGCGCAACGTTTTATCCACAGAAGCCTTGATGGAATTTGTAACTTCTCCATTAATGTTAAAAAGACAAGAAAATACATTGTGAATATATAAGCCCCTAATAAAGGGAATACCTGCATATTAACCGTCTTTGATACTGTAAAGTTGTTATGCATTAGCCAGGACGTGGGCCAAATGCCAGTCCATACAGGCCAACAACACAGATGAGGATTTTAAGGATAGCCCTGCACAGGTGGCTCATCAGTGTTTCGTTTGGATCATAGAGACCGTGAGCGCTATTAGAGATTGATGCGCGATGGGTAAGGGGATGGGAGAGGCTGAGGGGGCGGGTGTTGCCTAGGGACTGGAGTTGTGCCACCTCCTGCCATTAGCCTTTCTTCAGGGGTACCCCATTGAGAGACAGTGTTTTGAGGCTTAAGGGAAGAGAGGAATCACAACACTCAGTAATGAGTATGGATATCGATAACGTTAACTGCAACATGAACTGAATGCACTTAAAGCTGACTCAACTCCAATACCTCATTACTACCCGTAACACTGTGAATCCTTGCCGCCTTGGGTGTATTCACTACCAAAGGAAAGAGGCATGCATTTCCCTTACAAAAAACGGATTACTAAACAACTGCCACTGCCAGGTAATACACATCAGCAAAAAGTGATTAAGCCTAAAGGCACAATCTTTAAAAACAAAGCGGATTCATCGTCTCAAAAAAATCTTATTATAATACAAACATCTTAGAAACAATTCTATACTCCTCGAAATTGTTTGAAATATTGTTTATAATCTTATGTCTAATTTTTTTTTTTTTTTAAATGCTATAGGAGTGTACAAATACATTTTTGAAAGTGCAGGGAACATCTATTTACATTAAATGAGCACAGTAATTTACTCATTGGGAATCAGCCACTTGGCACTTTAAATCTGGACTTGCTTAGCTCAGACAAAAATTCACCATGAAGCACCCAGAATAGAAACGAAAAGCAGCGTGGAGTTTAGGCAGAAGATTAATGGATTAACTGGTCTATCTTTACCCAACAGACATCGTCGTTCTCTATCCAGGTAAAAAAATTTTGAACTCCTGTCTCTCCAAATCAACCTTTGCTGTGTGATTCTTAAGTAATTCACTTGTACACCTAGAGGAACAACAGACTGTTGAAATACGCACCATTTGTTGTTTAAGGTGGCCTTAATGTGTTAATTGTGCTTCGGGTAGCACTTAATCAGTCAGGATGGACTTGTGAAGTGGAAAAGTAAACTCTGGCGCATGAAACTGATGGTCGTGAACCAAGATATCAGAATATGCATGAGGACCGGGTCACAAAGGCAAGAGCATTTAAATGTAAAAAAGACCATTTATTAACATAATCAATACTAAATAAACATGTAAAACAACCTGAACCTTAGTACAGTAAAACCATATATCTGGCCGACAACCTTTCTAAAATTCTGTAAGATTGAATATCCGATTTCACCAAATAAAAAAGAGTTTGAATTGAGAAACAGATTGCCCTTGTATATTGGCTTATGTTCTCGTGTCTGGAAATTCAATTAGTTACAGTCTGACTTCTAAATGTGGATTCTATTAAAGGGGTTAATTCCTTGTAGTAGAGTTGGATTTCAAAGCTTTCTCAAAAGGTAATGTACTGTTATTAAGGGAGACAGTTCCTTTGATATTAATACCCAGTGGGTAACCTTTTGTGGGGTATTAGAATCACTTAGTTGGTTCTTTCATCGGTAGATCCTTATTCACCAGAGAGCGTGTAGGTATCGGAATATCAAGTGGTGTCCCCGCAAAACTATTAGCTAGGCGACGACGCCCTCAGGGTGTGTTTTGAGTAGTCATTATGGTTGTTTCTATTTGTTTCACTGCTCTGCAGGAGTACAGATTTCACACCTTAGCCTGGTCGCACGGGACTGCACCATTGTAGATCACCAGGAGCCGGATACGGCTGGGGGTGAGCTGTTTCAGCGCCGTCCCCTCTAGCATGCATGTCACTGGTCCCAGTGTGTACTGTAGCTGTCTTCCGTGAACTGGTCAGACTTAGCTGTTGTGGGTCCCTCCGCTCCCAGCTCTCAGGGACGTCGAGCTGGTAATCAATTCAGCCTCAACTCGTGGCTGTTCATCTTGGCTGTTAGCGGTCTCCTCCAGCTCACACAGCTCATTAGAGGCGCCCAGCAGTCGTCGAATAAGGCTCAAACTCCTGAATGGTGAGAAGGAGTGCTACGGCTGCTGTGAAGGTTCAGCTCTCACCCAGATGCGTTTCAATCACTGTGCAGGCTTCCTCAGCGGTATAATCAGGGTTCTGTCTTGTTCTCGGAGATGGAAAACATAATTCCCTGTTAAAAAATCATGATTCATATTTCAGATAGATAACGATGTTCGAAACGTTCTTGACATATACATAAATATTCCCAAGTTTTTTTATCAAGGCGGTATGTGGCTATATGTGTGTAGATGGTCCACGGCTGATCCAAAAACAGTCAATTATAACTTATTAATTGCTTTAATTAGATCTTATACTGAGCATGGAAAGTTATACCGTGTATATCGCTCAGTATTCTCCCTTCCTTACATGTAAATTCACCGCACAGAACATAAGGAAAAGCTGAAACAGCATCATACTAGGATACTGAAACATTATATCATACTTTTTTTGTATAAAATATTGTCCATATGGGAAACATATTCTTTCCAGATGACAGAATAGACACAATGTGAGATGTTCCACAGTTGAGGCATCACGATAGTTAGTTAGCTTTAGTACATTTTGTCAGGGTGTATGTGGTATTTGGCTTGTTATTCAGAAAACCTCCTGCATACAATCAGTTTTATTTCTAATCATATTGTCTTTTTGAAATCTAAGTACACTTACAATTCTTTTTCTAACACTGGCCTACTTTGCAATTTGAGCAACATAATTGATATTTCATACACTATTAATAAATGGTTTAGAATCGGTATTATTTAGCATGTATAAGTTTATTTTTTTTTATTTTATTCTACCATTATTTGTAGTATAAAGGGACAACAAATTTATTCTCATGACCCCTGAGATTTTACGAGAACGTGGGGAAATTAGATTAGAGACAATGTTGAGTACTATTGTCCAAATAGTTATTACTAAGAGAGAAATTGGGACAATTTGAGTCTATTAGGACACAGATAAAACATACAGTCAGGGATTTTATCACTTGCAAATGATATTCGATTATTTTGTCTCAGAGATGTCCTGTCCGAATACACAGACATCATCATGAGGCTTTTATTAGTTTTATGTCCAAGAGATGTCTAGTTTAAAGGGGTAACAATAGGAAATCTTGCAGTATCTATAGTTATTTAAAACATGGGGGCGCTTCAAAAGGTACCATAATTAATGTCAGAATGTCAATAGTCATATTCAGAAGATTAATCATATAACTCATGTAATTCAAAGATAACAAGACATTAGATGGTATATACTGTGGCAACCCTTCTTAAAAAATTAAATAATCTCGATAGAAATTTTAGTGATAGACACAGTAGTGGTTAAGAGAAAGAAAAGTAGAGTCAAGATGTAAACAACATAGCTATCTCAAATGAGAACCATCCCTCACCCAAGGGGTGTCTATCTAGTCAGAGGAGGGGCTGCAGCAACATCCTACTACAAATAGATGGGTAGTCTGAAGTACTATGAAAAGGACCCAATGTCTATGTAAATCTATGTAATCTTGTAAAGACCCAAAGGGGTCAGAGGTATTTAATTTTAGATCCATTAGGATTATGTTGAAGATTTTACCTCACAAATCTCCCCGCTCTCCAATTATTTCTACAGTTCAATGTCGTAAACTGTAGGTCTGGGATTAACATTGCTGTTTTGTTCTAAATGTTTGACACACTATGGCGTTCGCAGTCCCTTCTCTAATATTTCTTACATGTTCATCCAGACATATTTGAGCTTCGAATTGTTCGTCCGAATGTATTGAATGCCACAGTCCCGCTCTTACGAGTACCGCACTCCTTGCTGTGACGGAAACTGTTTCTTTGATAGTGAATTTTTCAACCACTTACGCTCGATATGATTCTTTTTGTTGTGTTCGCTGTTTTGGATTGGCAGCGTTCAGCTCTACAATTTACACATTTGAAAATCCCTTTTACCTTTTCACCAGCATCTTTAAAAACCTAGGCAACTCAACTTTGTCTCATTTGGGTGCTTTTGAGAATTCACCTTTTGTTTTTCAGTCAGAATTGTTTTTATTGGACTCACATAAATTGGTCCCTTCCACCACCTAACAAAGGTTGGCTTATAACTTGGCGTTCAAGTATATTAATAATCACTTATTCCTCTGAACGCCTCTGGAGGAAATCGCCACACACTCCTGGCTCTCGCAGGATTCCTTCACTACAAATGTATGCTATCCTTTTTCAACTCTGTCCCTCTCTCAAGCTAAATAAGCCACATTTCTTCACTAATAACACGCACAGTGCTACCCACGCCAACTCTTCTCTGCCGTTAACTCCCTACTAACCACTCTATAACGCCTGTGCTTCTTCTCATCTCTCCTCAAGAACTTTTCCAACTATTTAAGAAAGGTGGAATCCATATGTACGTCAGAACATCCCCTCTGATCCTCCTCCTAATCCTCCACCCTTCCTCACTCTTCTCCTGCATTTCCTTGAATCTTTTCGCTTTCACAGACGGAGGATGTGTCGTTCTGAGTCTTTCTCTCTCCCTCTACCACCTCCCCTTGACCCCTCCCTCCCATCTCCTAAACCTTTTGTCCTACTATAATCATATTCCCTATATTGGGCAGGGGGGGGGGAACGGACGGTGTTGCCCCCTGCTCAAGCTTGTTCCGTATAGGATTAAAGTAAGAGGCTGTAGGTGCTGTGGCTGGTATATGTAACTAACAGTAACCCAAAGTGGGAAAACCCATCTTAAGAAGCACTTCAGATACCAGAAGAGGGAATATATAAACAACAAAACCAGGTATCGCTAACCGCATGTGATCTGATTGTAGTACTATTACCTTATATACTAAAATAAAACTATACATAAGGGCTCCTAGACACAAGCTGACCCCCTGGTCGGAAAACAGTATGGACAGGAAGGTGGGGGAGTTTCGTGGCGCCTATAAACTTTACCACTATACAGGATATCCAAAACCAAGCCTGTTGGTTGTGACATTGTTGACGCAACAGCTGGTTTTCGTTTCCTTTATATG
>WSYH01010175.1:0-23868 GCA_036426205.1 Ascaphus truei | reverse complement strand
TACTGTACTCAGGGTCTACATGCTGCCGCTATATTCATGGCGCCGTACTGTTCTGCAAAGGGTCTACATTCTGGCACTAATATGCATGGCAGCCCTACTGTACTTGCAGTGTCTACATACGCGCTAATTATGCATGGCTCCCTACGGTACTGCAGTGTCTACATACTGGCGCTAATTGCATGCAGCATACTGTACTTCAGTGTCTAACTGCCTGCGCTAATAATGCCAGTGGCCATCCCTAATGTACTGCAGTGTCTATGCTGCACTAATATCATGGCCGCCGTACGTAAGCACGGGTCCTAATACTGCGCTAATATGCATGAACCCCTACTGTACTGCAGGGTCTACAGTGCTGCCTAATATGCACTGGCTCCCTACTTTATGCAGTTCTAATACTGTGCTAATATGAGATGCAGCCGTACTGTACTGCAGGGTTACATGCTTGGCGCATACATCCCAACTGTACTGCGAGGAGACTAATACTGCGTTAATATGCATGGCAGCCCTACTGTAATGCATGTCTACATACTGCGCTAATTGCCATACCCCCTATGTACTGCAGGGACTTACATACTGACGCTAATATGCATGGCACTCCTACTGTACTGCAGTGTTCTACATACTGCGCTAATGATGCATGAACCCCCGACTGTACTGCAGGGACTTACATGCGCGCTGCACTAATATGCATGCAGCACCGTACTGTACTCTGCAGGGATACATTGGCTGCGTAATATGCATGTAGACGGTACTGTCTGCAGGGTCTACATGCTGCACTAATAGCATGCAGCCCTACGGTACTTCAGTGTCTACATACTGCGTAATATGCATGGCAATCCCTACTGTAATTGTGTCTACATACTGCCGCTAACTTATGCATGGAGCCCTACGTATGTAACTGCCAAGGGACTCTAATAACGGCGCTAAGATGCATGGCACCCTACTGAAGCTAGTGTCCTACATATTGTGCTAATATGCATGCACCCTACTGTACTGCAGTGTCTACATACTGCGCTAATCATGCATGGGCATCCCTACTTTACTCAGGTTACATGCTACGTCAATGCAGAGCAGCCCTATCGTACTGCAGTGTCTAACAATGCTGCACTAATATTCATGGCAGCCCTCTGTACTGCAGGGTACTCCGGCACTAATATGGATGCAGCCGTACTGCGCATGCTGTCTACATGCCTGCCTAATATGCATGGCAGACCGTACTATACTGCAGGTCTATCATACTGCGTATATGTCATAACCCCTACTGTCACTTGCAGTGCTACATGCTGCGCTAATATCACTGGCTGCCATAACTGTACTGCAGGCGTAACGCTGCCCCGCTGACTATGCATGGCAGCCCCTTTTGACTGTACTGACAGTTGCTACATACGCACTAATATGCCCATGGCAACCCGTACTGTAACTGCAGGGTCTACATGCTGCGATACATCCAACTGTACTGCAGGGACTAATACTGCGCTAATATGCATGGACAGCCACTACTGCGCGGCAGGTCTACATAGCCGCTAATATGGCCTATGAACCCCCCTACTGTATGCAGGGACTACATACTGCGCTATATGCATGAGCACCCTAACTGTACTGGCAGGATGTTACATAATGCGCTAATATGCATGAACCCCCAGTGTACTGCGGGACTACATACTTATGCGCTAATATGCATGGCAGCCCTACTGTACTGGCAGGTCTACATACCTGGCTATATGCTGAACCCCTACTCACTTGCAGGCATACATGCTGCGGCTAATCATGCATGGCAGCCGTACGTCATGGCAGGGACTACATGATGCGCTGAATATGCATGGACATCCTAATGTATCTGTGGTTGTTATTACTTGCTGCTACATAGCATGGCAGCCGTACTGTACTGCGGGTTAACATGCTGCACTAATATGCATGGGAGACGTACTGACTGCAGGGGTCTACATGCTGAACACTAATATGCATGGGGGGCGGGGCCGACCAGCCCACAGTAATGCAGTGTGTTTAATACTGCGCTAATATGCATGGCATTCCTACTGTTCTTGTGTCTAATAATGCCCGCTAATATGCACTGGCACCCACTGTACTGCAGGGACTACCATTACTGCACTATATGCATGCGCCCTACTGTTAATGCAGGACCTACATACTGCACAATATGGCATGGCAGCCCTACTGTACTGCAGTTTCTACATACTGCGCTAATATCATGGATCCCTACTGTCCTGCAGTGTCTACTACTGCGCTAATTGGCATGGACATCCCTACTGTACTCAGTGGGCCATGTGCGCTAATATGCGGCATCCACTGACGTACTGCACGTGTCACAATGCTGGCGCTAATATGCAGGGCAGACCGTACTGTCGGCAGTGTCTACATGCTGCACTATATTGCAGGGCACCGTATCTGTATCGCAGCGGTCCTACATACTGGCTAATAGCATGAACCCCTACGTACTGCAGGGTCTACATGTTGTCGCTAATAAGCATGAACCCCCTACTGACTGCATGGATACATGCTAGCGCTAATATGAATGCAGCCCTACTGTATGCAGGTCTACATACTGCCTAATAATCCATGCATCCCTACGTAACTTCAGTGTCTACTGCTGCGCTATATGCATGGATCCCTAATGTACTGCAGTGTATCTACATGCTGCTCTAATATGCAGGCAGCCGTACTGTATACTGCAGGGTCTAATGCTGCACTAATATGCATGGCATCCCTACTGTACGCAGGGTCTACTGCACTAATATGCCATGGTCAGCCGTTACTGTAGCTGCAGTTCTACATGCTGCACTAATATGCATGGCAGCCGTACTATACGCGCGGTCTACATACTGGCGCTAATAGCATGAACCCCTACTGTACTGCAGGGTCTACATGCTGCCGCTAATGCATGGCTGCCCCTACTGTACGCATGGCAGGACTACATGCTGCGCTGATATGCATGGCAGCCTACTGTCTGCAGGTGTCTACCATACTGCACTTAATATCCATGGCAACGTACGTACTTGCAGGGTTCTTACCTGCTGCGGCATACATCACCAACTGTACTGCAGGGAAACTACATACTGCGTGCTAATTGCATGGCAGCCCTACTGTACTGCATGTTACATACTGCGACTAATATGCATGAACCCTACCTGTAACTGAGGGATACATAACTGCGCTAGATATGGCATGCGCCAGCCCTACTGTACTGCAGTGTTAACATATGCGCTAATAATGCGCATGAACCCCCTAGTGTACTGCAGGGACTACATACTGCGCTAATATTCATGGCAAGCCTACTGATCTGAGTGCTCACTACAATACGCCAATCATGCATGAACCCCTATGTAACTGCAGGGACACATGCTGCGCTATATTCATGGCAGCCGTACTGTCATGCAGGGACTACATGCTGCGCTAATATGCAATGGCATCCCTACTGTACTGTGGTTCTATATAACTGGCGCTATAATGGCATGGCGCCCGTACTGCTGCAGGTCTCATGACTTGCACTTTGATGGAGAGAGTAACGTTACTGCAGAGGTCTACATGCTGACCAACCTAATATGACTGGGCCCCTACAGTACTGCAGGTTTTAATACTGCGCTAATAATGCATGGCATTCCTACTGTTGTTGTGTCTACAACTGCGCTATACTGCATGGCAGCCACTACTGTACTGCAGGGAATACATACTGGGCACTAATATGCAGGCACCCTATGTACTGCAGGGACACACTCCTGACTAATATGCTGGCAGCCCACTGTACTTCAGTGTCTACATGCTGCGCTAATATGCATGGACATCCACTACGTACTGCAGTGTCTACATACTGCGCTATATGCATGGCACTCCTCGACTGTTCTCAGTGTCTACATGCTGCGCTACATATGCAATGGCTATCCCTACTGCTGCCAGTGTTACATCTGCGCTAATATGCATGGCAGCCGTACTGTACTGCAGTGTCTACATGCTGCACTAATATGCATGGCAGCCGTACTGTACTGCAGGGTCTACATACTGCGCTAATATGCATGAACCCCCTACTGTACTGCAGGGTCTACATGCTGCGCTAATAAGCATGAACCCCCTACTGTACTGCAGGGACTACCAATGGCTCGCAATACATAGCATGGAGCCCTACTGTCACTGCAGTGGTCTACATACTGGCGCTTAAGAATATGGGCAGGCATCCCTACTGTACTTCAGTGTTACAATGCTGCACGCAATATGCATGGCATCCCTACTGTACTGCAGTGTCATCTGCGCAGCAAGTATGCATGGCAGCACCGTATGTACTGCAGGTCTACTGCTGCAATCTAATATGACTGGCCAGCCCTACTTACTGCAGCGGTCTACTGCACTAATAGCAGGCGAGCGTACGTGACCTGACAGTGTCTACATCCTGACACTAATATGCATGGCAGCCGTACTGTACTGCAGGGGTCTACATACTGCCACGCTAATATGCATGAACCCCTACTGACTGCGGGTCTACATGCTGCGCTATAAGCATGGCTGCCCTACTGTCTGCGTGTCTAATACTGCCGCTAATATTGATGGCAGACGACGGTACGTAACTTCGAATGCTGGCTCCCTAACTACTGCGGACAAACAGGTAGCACGCCAGGCCTCCCCCTCCTTTTTACTCCCTCGCCACCCTTGACCCTCCGGACTACCAATCCCCGCTAATCATGGCAGCAATACTGACTGCAGTGTCCTACATACTGCGCTAATATGCATGGCAGCCAACTGTACGGCAGTGTCTACATACGTGCTAATATGACTGGCAGCTCGTACTGTACTGCAGGGTTCTACATACCTGCGCTAATATGCATGGCATCCCTACTGTATGCAGGGTACTACGTCAGGGGTGGGCAAACTACCAGTGCCAAGGGCCACGAACGGTCAGGTTTTCAGGATATCCGCGGCTTCAGCACAGGTGACTCACTCAGTTGGCTCATTCGCGAAGACGGGTTGGCCCCGCTGACGTGTGGCTCCGTCTTGAAAGTCCCCAAAGGTGTTACTGACTCTTGGGTGTGCAGAGCATAGCAGCTGTCCGTGACATGCTTAGTCTTTAGTCTTCAGTATTGCAGAAAAATGGTGTTCTGTTGAATTGTACATGTCACTTACCGTTTAATAGCGATGTACTGTTCACCATCCCAGCCAAACTCAAAGGTTTTGTAAACATCCTTTTGAGTGTAAGTTGTTTAATTGTAATGCGGTTAAAGGCTTGGAAAAATGCATCTTCCGTTAATGTATATGTCTTGTTTTCCTTTGTAAGCATATGTTTCAGGTTGTAGTGGCTGCGGCCTAGGAACCCCTGCTGAGTCATTCAAAAACCATGATAATAATCAACCCCCGAGACAACACGGAAGGTAGGGCCACGCTGTACTTCCCGGCATTTTTAACAAGGGCAGGTAACAAACTCGCTCTAGGGATACTTGGTGTGGCGCATTAACTCGTCCGCACGGAACCGGACCTGCTGCCAGCCGCTTCACCGCAGGTAAGGGGCTTAACTTACCCTTACCATAAAACCCATATCTTACACCCCAAATACGTTTTCCTGGTACCCTGCACATGCAACTTTTTTTTTTTTTTTTTTTTACACATTGTTTGACAATGTTTAATATATATTAAAATACTTTATTTGGGGGGGAAGCACAATGTTAGGTAATATGGGTGGGGCCAAAGCACTGTCATATTCTGCAACTTATTCCCCACCTTCTGTTTTCTGTCTGTCTCCAACATACCACTTAGATGTAGTCTCACAGGTGCAGGAATTTCCTTCCTGTTTTTTACTTTGTTATTGTATTGATTACAATCCCTGTATGACTGTCTTGTAAACATTCCCTGTATGGTCTTTGTAAAGCGCTGAGACAGTGGCTATATAAATAAAGTTATACATAACATACATATAACTTTACAGGTATTATAAAGGGAAACACATTCAGTGGAACATTTTCAAACATTTGTGCGCAGACTGAATCCCCTCTTGTGTTTGGCTCGATGTCTTTTGTATTATATCTCGTGGATAAATATGTCAACATACACATCGTTGTCACTTTTATGCCATTTTTTGTCTCTGTCATACAGGAATTCTGTACAAATCTTCGAATTGACTGCTTTAATCAGCGCAAGTACGAGTGATGAAGGGTTTTGTCCTCTCTACAAAAGGTTTATTCAACCGGATGAGAAGGTAATTATGCCTGTTTTGTAGAGAAAATCGTTCATTGAACTAATACGTTTGTTATTTATTATTTTGCACTTGTTAAAGGTTAAAACTTTTGATTGGGGGAAAAAAAAACCCCAAACCTTTTCTTTGCAAACTCCTAGAATATAATAGTGGTGATATATTGTCAGTTGCTACATGGATAAATTTGCCGCGCGTACATAGAATCTTGGTCCCCAGTGGTGAGGAGTTGTAGTCTTACTTCAGGTGCTTGAGGCACGGATTGGCACCAAAAGGTCAACCGGACAAGACCGACATGGGAATTAGAGCGGGTTCCACCCACACAGAGGAATTTCTTACCACTATTTGTTATCAAGGCACAAACAAAATGGCCCATGGGTGCTGGATATAAATGCTTTGGAGTCCAGATAGGGCCCAGTTGGTTAACGGCAGAGGTGCTCCACTTCAATTCCTCACACCCCCACCAACAGGCAGTTTTAAGGATTCCCAGTTCAGCTCCCCGGAGGGCGTGGGCGTTTCTCCTGGAGATGAGCTGTGATATCCTTTACTGCGAACCCTGCGGTCCCTAGAAAGCGTACTGCTTATGTTTGAGAAATCTAATGCAGCCACCCTGTTAGCCTCGTTGCCCCGCCGGCTAGCAGGAAGCTGCCTTTGATTTGGTGATGGCTTTTGACAACTCCCTTCTGGGATGATTTTGGCAGCCATCTTCATTTTATTTGTAATCAAGTTCAAAAATACAGGGGAACAGATGACGAAATACAATATAAAAATGAACCATGTTCATGAAAAAACAACTACCTTGGTGCAAAATCAGTTTGCATTTAACGGGATCAGGGTGAGCAACTCCAGGCCTCAAGGGCACCAACAGTCCAGGTTTTTCAAGTATATCCCTGCTTCAGCACAGGTGACTCAGGTAGCCAAGTCATTGACGCAAGGATAGCCTGAAAACCTGGCTGTTGGTTCTCTTGAGGATTGAGTACCAACCCCGATTCTGGCTAGTCCCATTGTAAAGACTAACATACTGCTGTGATATCATGTTATATTAGATTTAATGCAATCAATTAAAACTTATACTTACGTGCTGTATTCTCAATGCTGTTATTTTTACTGCAGGCCCCAGGTGTTGGTATTCTGGCTGACTTCGAAACAATTCAGGCGCTAGTGGGATTGGTTCATTTTAAGATCAACGGTGTGTAAACTTTCCAAAGGAATATTCACAGATGAAGAGTTCCAACGCTCAGTATATATAAAGCCCATAGTGGTTCAATGAAATTAATTATTCAGTCATTTAAGCACCGTTTTTTTTTTTTTTTTTTTACCTCATAAAACATTTTTTAGTGTACAAATCTAAAATATTTAATTGATGGGTGGGGTGAAGAAAAAACGGGGGAGCAGGCTAAAGCACAATGGGGCAAACACAGGATTAAGAGGAGAGAAAAGTGAATGGAAATGGCTTAAATCCTTAATTCTTATTATAGGCTACTTCATGGTGTTCTTTAGTTTTGCCTTTCAAAATGAGAACAGGTACTTTGACATTTTAAGCAATGGCAATACAATCAATTATTCTTACGGAGTTAGCAGCCATGTGAAACATTTTAGAAAAATAATATGATAAAATCAGAATGATCCCAGACGTGCAACGTCATGAACACAAAGGAACGATACAATAAAAAAGGTTGCAACCTTTTAAAACCGAGCCAGAACTCGCATATTCTGCTAACTGGTGCACTATTTGCAGATAGGTTCAACTGCATCAAAAGTAATTGCGACGGCCAGAACGCAAGCCAGCAGACGTCAGACCGTGTGTCAGATTCTGAACTAAGGCCACTTTCCAATTTTACCCAATACAATATTACTACTGATTGCTTCCAAGTTAATATTGCCAAATATAGTCACAGGGTATTGGAAACATCACTACCACCCTTCCAGACCTGGAGGGCTGTTTCATTGCTGTGCTGTATCAAACGCTGTACACCTTGACTTAGAGATGTTACAAACCCGTATGTAATCCACAAATAAGGAAAATAAATGTCATTTGGTGTCTATTTTTACATTATACAATTAATTACAATTTTTATTCTCAGGAAGAGGGGCGCCCGAGATATGCCGGAATCCGCAAATGATGGACTAGTATTTGAACATGCAAATGTAAATGCGTATTTTCACTTGTGTGTGTCGCAAAACAAACGGAGGGAAGAAAGCTGCTTCCTGATAACAACATTCACACGCCATGGGTGCATGGCCACAACATTGGTACAGCTCAGGCAGGACATAAACCATGTCTTTCTACAGCTTTGATTATTGCCTGTAAAATAAAATGATGTCACTTAGGTTGTGTAGTCGTCTTTATATTTATTGTTATGGTGAACTTTAATACCGCTGCTTTGCATAAGTCGAATCATATCTGTATTTATATTTTATCGGATTCATATAAAACATTTGAACATAGATGGTTAATGACAAATGGGCTACGACATAACCAGACAAACTCATTGTCAATTCCCCTGCCTAAGGCACCATAAACTAGGGTTTTTGACATGTTATTCGTGGTGCTATATTTTAAGTATGAGTTGACCTCAGTGCCCCCCCGCACAGCTGTTCATACCCATAACTTTGCATCGGATTCAACAGTGCCGTCCTCTTACCAGAGAACAAGGTTGGTGGAAACTCGAGTTACATCTAGGCGTGAATCGCTTTGAACCATTCCGTGGTGAAATGTAACCCTTTAACGTGCCGAGGGAAAGGGGCTTGCAGCACCGTATGCAATGTACCGCAGTGACGCAGTACGGGATGGGGAGGTCCACACTCTCTGTTCAAATCAATGGACAGTGCATGGCATAATGGATGCGTAAGACTGGGCGCTTGGCATGCCTGCCACATAGTGTAGTAGCTTACAACATAGGGCGCCCATAACAGGTTACTAGCCTGATATGATTAATTCATTAACAGTTTGGGGGGGTGTGGCTCAGGCTTCCTCTGGCACCAGGGAAACATGGGAGAAAAAAGCCTAGTGTTGCCAGAAATCAAGGGACTGGGGGCTATGAGTGATTTAAACATATGATATCTTTATGTTGAGTATAACTCCGAAACAATACAAATTGGGGTGTGGGAACGTCGAGATCAGGTGTAATGCTCTGAAAACTGGTACAGCGAATTAAAGGTTCGGAATGAACCAAAACGTTGACACCACTGCTCCTGTCTAAAAGCTACTTGAGTGTGCTATGGGCTGGTGCCTTCTGAATACCACTGCAACTCGATGCTAGCCGTTACAGGTATGGCCCCAAATAGGGTTTTTGGGCAGACCGGTGCCACTAAAGTGTGTACCGTGGCCACCTATATTAGCCCTATATTGGGCCGATCAGTGTGGTCAGTAGTTAATCAAAGGGGGTGCACATATAGTGCTCGGTACCAATGATAAGTATGAATAAATTTTTATCAACTGCTATGCACAAGTAGATTATGCATAGTGGATATCAGTGTGATACCTAATCACAGTACACGGTATGTCGTTACAGAAAGTATGTAAATTGTATAAATGTTACTAGCCAGTATCAACAGGGAATGAGTTGATTAGTACAACGCGATCCGCCTGATCTATGTGGTGTAATGTAGAGTGCTCACTATCTAATTGTATGGAGCCATCTGATACTAAATCACTCTGATTCAAAATACAGGTTTAGATGACACGGACCTGCCCGCCTATAGTATCTAGGATTAAATAGCAGGAGCTACTGTTTATATCATAAAGTATCACAGCACGGTCGGGTTTGAGCGACCCGCTACAGGCAGTTTGACTGATGTCCACTGTGCGGCGACGTGACCGATGCTAGTTTTCACGTTCGATGACGTCTTTGTGAGTTTGGAATATACCATGCGATGATAAACCATCCAATAGGTCACTCTGGGGGGCGTGAGGCCGGGTGTTACATGAACAGTTTACATACGTGCATTTTGAATTCATAGTCCTGAATGTTCTCAAAACCACACAGACGTTAGTCAGCTAAAACACTCTTACACAGTAGTCATTAACACACACACCACAAACAGGTAGTCCATAAACAAACACGTACATTCACACTCCATACACGACTCAGTACATCACAACAACAACACGCTTTCTTCCGTACAAAATAACAATGCGGTACACCACAACGCTGGACCCCACAATGCCTGGTCTGTCTCATAGGTCTATTGGGCGGTCATTTGTCCACAAGTTCTCCACAGTTGGCAATAATGGCTTCGATAGATTAAGCCAAGTGGAGGACATTGGGAAGCTTCTCCTTACCTCTCGCCGGGACCTCAAGAGGTAAAGGGTGTTCACATAGTTCATCTCATGGCCTGCAAAACTGGGGCACATGACCCACCAAAAGAACAAACAAATACAATCCTTAAATGCAAGTGCAGGGTAGTGGCTGAGGTGTGTGTACTTAGTCGTATTTTGGCATGTTTTGGAGTACTTGGTTTATGAGTGGACGGTGAGGGGGTAGTAACAGGCCACAATAAGGTATTATGCCCCCTCTGATACTAGATCCTTTGTCTTTTCTGATTTGGTTTACGCTGTTTTCAGCATCCCATCCCCCATTTTTTGTGTTTTCCTTCTCCTGTTTTTGATTGGTTTTAAACTCTGCACTTCTTTATGTTAGTTATTTGTTCATAGAATCTATGCTTTTGTAGCATTATTACTTGTGCCATATTTTAGATCTTTTTGAATAAGCGTTTGTTTACAGTGTTAGGCATAAATTGGGACGGGCTTATATTTACATGCGTCGGGTGGATCCCGATTGGCTAATTAGTGTTGTAGTCAGGCTACCTTAATGAGTACACCATGGGAATCTAAGGCCAACAACCCCCAATCTGAGACAGTGTCAAGGTGACACGAACGCTTTGTGGTGAGGTCAGGCAGCCACGGACGATGGACCCGAAAGCTGCTAACTCGAGTCACCCGACTATGACAACCGACTGAAAGTAACGGCTGGTAGCTATATTCACATTTTTTCCTTTTCAACATCTGAAGGACACTTTAGATGTTGAAGTTTCTAAGTATGGAGCTTTATGGCTTTATGTGTGGGAGGGGGGCGTCAGACCAATGGAATAGGCTCGCAACACATGGGGAATGAGCGCAAAGAAAAAGCCGCCGGGGGGGTGAGGGGGGAGCTGAGACGTGCCACGTCTATGCGCAAAGCGCTGGCAGCGGCGCTTTCCCGACCCGGCCATGACCTGACGCCACGCATGCCAGGAATACTCAACTGAGCCCCCGGCCGCGCTCAGACGGGGGGTGTGATGGCCGCGGGAGGTGGGGTGATGTCAGGAGAGAGGGGGGGCAGGACACAGCACAAGGAAATACGGTTGTGTACACACAGAAAGATACACACACCCTGACAGACACACACACATTGGAATGACACATCACACATGACAACACCACACTGACGACTCTGGACCACACACAGCCACCTGACTACACACACACACACTTAACTCTGACCCTATCGCACCGCACACTCTGACTCTGCCCCGCCCAACACTCTGCACGCCACGTGCAACACTCCTGAGCTCACGCGACACCACCATCTGACAACACTGACGCACGCACTGCACACCCAGTGATGTAACGACACACCCGCCCCTGAATATGTGCCTATTCATTCCCCCTCACCCCCCCTGTGAGCTCCAACCACCCGCTCAACATTCATGATCTGGTAGACTGCCATCAATAAACACATACACACACACACTTACGCATGCACACATTGACGCACGCCACACTGGATGCCACAATCGCACGCAACCAAACTGACTGACAACATACCCTCAACTGACCACTATCACCACTGACACAATAACGACACACTAACTGACACTACCACACAACACACACCATCAACTGAACCGACACAGAGACATCACAACACAAGAGAAGAGCATCACACTGACACAACACAACAACCACACATTGACTGACGACCACACACACCAGAGTGACACGATGACATCTACACATCTGCGACTGACTCAACACACACAGCAGCACACCACACACACCACAACATCTACACACTGACTGACACACACACACATTACGACGACACCACCACACACTACCACAACACACAACACACACACTTGACCTGACACACAACACACAACAGTGACGTGACCACCCATGCACACACTGACACACAATACCACACGTACTGACCACCCAAATACACACCACTGACCGACCACACATACACACAACTTACTGACACACACCATAAATCCTCTCTGACTGAACACAAGCATATCAGACGTCACTGCACTGACACCACGACACTACCAGCTGACGGACACATGTGTGTCGAGCAACAGCGTTATAAGTCAATTCTGTGACAAAAGTCGAGAGACTTTATTCCTTACTATGCGTGTGAGCCCAGCACACACAGCTTTTTTCTTTTAATTGTTGGAAGTTATATTTTATCATTTGAACAAAAAGTATATTTTGTCATTACTTTAGTCTTTGTTTTGATTTTTCTGTGCCCCTTTGGGGTATATTGTCTGTGGTTTTACTTGCTTTCCAGTGTGCCGCACAGCAGGGATTGCTAGGCTATGAGTTTCAAGGGGGGTTTACAGAGAAAGTTGCTTGTCAGAAATGGTCTAGGTAGACGGGGTTCCAGAGTTTTGCTACTATACCACCCCAAATGTACCCCCAGAAAAGTCGGATGGATTCTCAAGACATTGAGACACATTGCTCCGGCAAAATCTCTCCCCTGACAAACCGCTTGCGCGGACTACACCCTACGAATCCCTCTCACGCACAGACCAGAAAGGTAAATGGGGCATAGGGAATTGTGTTATCCCCCTGAAAGTAAAGGGTTCCGTAGTATAATAAGGGGATGCCCATTTAAACCACTTATCACCCAGACCTGGTATAGGGGTTGGGGGGGGGGATACTCAACCCTATAACGGGTGCTAAGGGTTTTTTATAAGAACCTAAGTCCGGTTTTCAAGAAGGGAATGATACTATAGCCCTGAGAATGAACCTAAGGTTTTTCATTTCAACTTTGAGGACTTAGATAAAAATATGGAAAAAATGTTTCAATATGTTTTTAATAGTACATGTGCTTGTGTATCGGTATTATGAGCCTGGGACTTCCAAGGTCCATGGTTCCGAGAGCATGTGGCTACCAAGACTTGTGCCCCACCCAAGACTGCTCAGGGTCACCGGACATGAAAGACTCAGAGGTGCCAAGGTGTGAAAGTCATTGTGCACGGAAGTTATGACTCATGTACTCACGTCGCGGGACCACATTGCCCCACTGACCAGACTGTGAGAAGCCTAACTCAGCAGGTGGCTTATCGACTGACAGTGGCTTAGGTGTCCAGGTTGCGGATGCCATCTTGTCAATAATCCCGAGCTTGGCCGGTCTTAGATAGTAGCTTCACGCTCTGATTGATGGCCGGACGATTTTCTGCCCATCACTTGGATTGGCTGGGAGTATTCATGAATTCAAGCTGAATACTATAAAAAGCCGCAGCCAATCCGTTCGCTAAGATTCCTAGATTCTAAACACCCAAGACGCAGCGGCAAATTCGAAATCACCAAAAGATGCTTGAGAAATACCAAGGGAAGCCGGCTCTCAGAAATTCAGCTCACGAGAGAATCGAGGAAAATTTATATTTCCCACTTTTCGGGGCGCAAGTTGAAAGAGAACAGAGTCGATTTGCAGGCTGAGCGATTTGCAAACCGAAAGATGTTACACAGGACGTTGTACTAAGAAATCTCCGTCAGGGATGTTTGGCAGCTCCGGAGCAGACAGTATGGGCCACTGATGGTAGGCTGTCAGGAACGTCGATGCCTCTTTGATGTCCAGGACATTCGGCAAGTCTTGTCAACGTTAAAAGACTTTGTTTTACCTCTTATTCACCTAGGCAAGTCTAGTTTTTTCTAGGTCTCAGACCCCCCAGTAGTGTGTTTCTCTTGTAGTTTTTAAATCCACTGTGTGTGTCCATCTGTTGTCTATGGAATAATAACATTTTGTTTACGATCTTTCTTTCTCAGTGAAGCATCCGCCCGAGTACAAGAGGGTGTGAATACCTGTCGTCCCATGACAACAATGCACGTGGTTTGGGTACCTATGTATGTTTATGAGTACTATGTTTGAATGTGTTACCTATCGAATGCATGTTGGTATGAGTGTATATAAACCTGGATTTACATACTTATACCATGTTATCAAATTTTTTTTGAGTAGCCTCCCAGCCGTCCCTAATTAAGATTCCCGGGCAGACATAGAGGTAAGGCGACGGGTCCCGAGTAACTGCCACACACGCGCACGGTCGCCGTGCTGTCTCAGCCACCGCCACCTCAATGCGGAAGGGCCACCCAGTAGTCCACCTTTCCCCGTGAAGGTGGGCAGCCGCGCAGTACTGCACGGTTTTACAAATCAATGTAATTAAGTTTAAACCTGCGACGGAGGCGTGGCCATCGCGTCACGCGGCTGGTCGCCTCATTGTGGTGACCGCGTTTTCGTTTCGTAACCAACAGTTTACTTCTTCATGGAGAGACTACTACTTCTACTTCTCTACTTCCGAAGAAGTAGTAACTGTTGGTTACGAAAAAGCGTTGGACGTGTTGTTTCAGCTCATTTTTACAATATTTTATAATTTGTTTTTATCTTTCCCTCCTTGTGTCCCTTGTGTTGTCATCTCGCCTCACCCGCTCTGTGTCTCCCGAGTTGCCAATGCCGGCATTTTGCCTGATAAATCTACTGCGTCACGCATTCACTTTTGCATTGAGCTCTGCACTTGGAGAGAAACTATTGACGTCATCTAGCGAGCGTCCCGTGTAGACGTAACCAACGCGTGTACCCGGTGTGAGCTTTGGAAGATGATAGCAAAGGAGACTCCCATCTCTTGCCCCCATACCCTGTGTTGACCCCCCGGTTTGCCCTCCGGACACGTGAGCTAATATCTCGACTCTCTAGACATGCGGTGAGCCCTCACTGTGTGAAAGAAGAACAGTGACATCTCATCGGGCGTCGTCTGTGAGGAGCCAGCAGCGTGTTCACGCGTTCTGGATCAGTGGAAAGCCATAGGCAAGGAGACTGTAACTGGGAAGTGTATGTACATCTACACTGTGGCTTCATTTTTCTTAGTATCACAGGAATAGCGCTGTGTGCCCTCACGTACCAAGAGAGCCCTACCCCCCACGCACCTGGTCTATGATCGTGGGTTTTTCGGCTCCTCTTCTACAAGTGGATAAAGGTCTGGACGAGGTCCAGCTGTTACCACCCACCTGTGTGGTAACCCCACGTTACCCTATTGCTTGTTTAAATATTATTAATTCACTCTGGAACGTTCTGATCTTTAGTTCACTTAACTCTATAAACTGTAATTCACGTTTGCGCCTTGTCTTTTTTTTTCTGTTAATCTAGTCTTAGGGTGTTGAAGCCACCCCCAACAAGGGCTGCAGACGCTGCATGTGTAATTACACCTACAAGGTTATCACTAGTGTTAAGATACACCTTCCAGTTCAATTGTGGTACTTTATTATATCACATTATCACAGTATTGAGCTGCGCACTATTAGCTTTTTATTTGTTCGGTCCTGGGGCGCCTACCGTCTCAGTGTTCAATGACCTTCCGTACAGCCTTGTAATGGAGCTTCATACAGATTATGCGGATGACCCAATCTTTATATGCACACAGCCCTCCGCCTCTCCTCCTCTTGAACCCATCCTCTCACTTCAATCGACTTTTTGAGACGTTGAAATTGGCTTTCCCAAAACAAACTGTTTATAAACATGACAAGACTGTAACATTATATTTGGATCCAGGTAATTTTTTTAAACTTTTCATTGACAGTCAGACCAGCGCAATACCATCCTAAGCCCCTTAACTAGTTTTTAAATACTTTGAGCATAAATGGTTTGATCCCATTTAACATTTGGGACGCACATCGATACTAACACATCAAATCCTTAATGGTCAAACTAGTGTACTATATAGGAACAAATCCGCCCCAAGTCTGCTGGTCAGAAACTTATCGCACAGCAGATGCTAATGCCAATATCGACTATGGGGACATAGTATCGTACGGCTAATGCACCCCAAACCCAACTAGCAAAAACTTGATACCCTCTACAATTCATAATGCCGTTTTGTTCTCCAATCAACAACAACACACATCAACGAATGTTCAAAACTAGATTGGTCAATCACTTGAGTCTAGGGGCGGCATTCCGTCTTGCCTTCAAGACTTTCTGGGCAATCTCACCACCCGCCTATCTGAACAAGCTCCTCACCCCTACCACACATGGCAGCACGTTATCTTTGATATCTGCCACCAAAAGACTGTTGATGTCTCCAAGTTCACAAAGTATCCAACCACCCTCCTTCTCCTTACCGTGCACCCACAACTGGACCAATCTTCTGCCCGGATACTCTCACACTCCACCAGTTTAAGTTCTTTAAAAACTAAGGCTGGTCTCACATTTTAATTCTGGTCTGTAACTGTTACAATACGCCTATAATCTATATTATCTTTAACTGTGCATGCAATGTCCTTGTATATATGTGAAGCCATGGCTGGGTATGGCTTTACATTCTAACTTCTGTACTGACATGTCGTCCTGGCAACAGCAGCATGTTGGGGATCATCCGGTTTTCCTCCCCACTCAAGCAGTAACCTTTGGTGTGACAGGGATGAGGTGGGGATTAGGCCCTCGGTTGCCCAATCCTGGGTTTCAGGCCTTGGTACCCCCCCATACTGACTCAATGGGGTTCATCTCCAAATTGTATTTAGTCTCTATCTACCATTGAGAGACATGGTATCACACCAGGCTGCTGTGCACTGGCAGGGCCCAGGTTACTTCCTTTGGGGAGAGTGAGTGATTACGCCTATACCCTGGTTCTGCAGTTAGAGCTAGGATTGCTGCAGTCCAGGACCATCTGATTGAGCGCAGAACTGGTGACTGCATTTAGTCGACTGCCAGGTGACTGTTGCTGGAGCATAAGATATAGGCTCGCTTATAGTGGCCGGCGACGGCTACGGGTGGTGTATGGGCTTCAGTCGCTAAAAAAATCAAATTGAGATTATATCCAGCGATCAGACAAGCCGTCCGCTCCGTCGCGCGCGCTTACTAATAGTGTCAGCACGCAATCAGTGGCAATCATTTGTTTTGATGCTACTTCGCGTCGCTGTGGCGTAAGCGAAGCCTAACCCAGCTCCTGTATTATACCACCTCTGTACCTCCTGTTTGTAAATCTTTCTGGGGGTGAGGATTCTGTTTTCTTCACTGTGGGAGTTACCCTCACACATCTGGAGCCTACACGATGGAAGGCGCTGATTACCATGGAGTAAAATGTTTGAGGTTCATGTACCCCATAATCCACTGTTCTGGCAGTTCCCCCAACCAGCGGCGACACTCAGCCCTCTTGTGAACCATCCGGTATGCCCAATCTACACATGTAATGCAAAAAAAAACAATCTCCCAAGGGTGGGGAAGACACAGTACAAATTAAAAAACCCTTTTCACTTATCTAACCTATGTATTTGTAACAATTATTATTTATCATTTCCCCAGACAATACTTGAAAAAACGAGAGGTACACTCAATGAATTACCTTCCTTGTAAAACATTGGTGGAACCTAGCCACAGCTATCTCCGTGGGGGGTTCCCTTTCTCCCAGCAACGTAATAAGCTGCACTGCATACTTTCTAGCTATTCTGCTGCTCATAAAGCTGTGCTTGAATAAACTCGCTACACCTAGTATCAGCCTATTATGTATCCCAATTCTTTTGGGCTACTACAGTTTCTCGCGATCCAAGTTCACTTTACAAACAAGGCATATCCAAGCGCAACCCTATGGAGGTTTTTCAATGCCGGACTTGTTATCCACGCCTAAATGGGTATCCAACGCTCACACCGCACTGATTAACATGGGAACCACTTTAACACAGCGGTTTCACAATTTCAACTAACTATCCATGCTACTTCCAGAGCTGATTCCCCGTTGGATAACCGAGGACTTGCCTGGTACTTACAAATGACAATCAGCACCGGCAGTCCCTACTAAACCTGTGGAGTTATCCTTAAGCATTGCACAATAATCATATCCTTACTATAAAGGATAAAGCTTTTTCAAAGGTATACACCAATTTGCAGACCTATTATCAAGTCCCGTAATAAGGTGGATATACAGGCTACCCCCTTAAGGACACTCACTTTTAAGTACACCTGCTGTAAGTACAAAATTTCGCGCAATAGGCAAACAGCAGCTCAACGCATGCGTCCTGTCATCACTTCCTGAACATCAATACCGTCTCTCCTACCTGTAACCGAAGCTGTTGCACAATCGGGGAGACTATATATCCTGTTACACATGCGTTATTTATTACAAACATCAGTTTATGTACGTATTGACATTGCAAGTACAGTACATGCATCAAAAGTGGGAAAGGTGATGCTTTCACTTTAAGTACATTTTTCACTTACATACATGCTCCGGTCCCCATTGCGTCGTTATGTGGGGTATGCCTGTACTCCTAAATACATCTGCTAATTCATCCTGTACTTTTTGGGTTATTAGTGGCTCACACTGTGGTGGTCCTGATCAGACACTCAGTGAGCCATTCATACTGACGGTGCATGAGTGTATAGGGGATTTGAACTGCACCTCCTCACGCTTTGGTAAACTTAAAATAATGACTTTAAGTGATTACCCCACTTTTGTCTACCAACATACTCTTTTAAATAAATCACATAAAGCTTTTTGCATCATTATATCCCCCTCCACATGTAATATTTGTTGATATACAGTACATATAAGGGGATTAAATCCAATTATATTCTTACTCTGGTATCACACTATTGATTCAATCTATTTTTGGTTTCCTCAACCACTATAGTCGTGTTTACGTTGTATACCCCATTTATTTTTAATTATTAACCATTAAATACATATTTTTCAGTGTATCTACATTAAATTCAGTATCTTAGTTGATCACATATCAGAGTCCTCTTTCTCTTTTGTATGAAGCTCATATTACATGGGAGTAGCACCATACCTTAACTACTTTGAACTAGCTGAGCAGGGGGTCCATCCCCATATCCCCTCTCCCCCCCCCTTATTACCATAAATAAATAAATGTGTGAGTATTACTGTATGTTGGCGAGAGTTTACCTATGCATGTTGTGTGAGTACTTACTGTAATGTTGGTTAGTGTTACCCATGCATTTGAGTACTTACTGTTGTTGGTGAGTGTACCTAGCCTGTTTGTAGCTACTTACTGGATGTTTGGTGAGTGTACTGTATGCATGTTTGCGGTATTTACTGTGTTGGTGAGTGTGTTACCTATGCATTTTGTGAGGACTAACTGTATGTTGGTGAGTGTTTACCTATGCATGTTTGGAGTACTTTTAACTGTATGTTGGTGAGTGTGTTACTATGCATGTGGTGTGAGTACTTACTGAAATGTTGGGGAGTGTTACCAATGCTGTTGTGTGATTACTTACTGTATGTTGGTGGGTTACCTATGCATGTTTATGAGTTACTTACTGTATGTTGGTGAGTGTGTGTACTCTAGCCTGTGTGTGGTATTACGTACTGACTGTTGTTGAGTGTTCCAATGCATGTTTGTGTGCATAGTACTGATGTTTGTGTACCTATGCATGTTGTATGAGTAATCACTGTGCTGGTGAGTTGTGTTACTATTTATCTGGTGTGAGTACTTACTGTATGTTGGCGTGTGTCACTATGCATGTTGTATGATTTACGTACTGTTGTTGGCGAGTACTTACTGTATGTTGGTGAGTTTTACCTATTGCATGGTTGTGTGAGTACTTACTATATGTTGGCGAGTGGTGTTACCTAGCATGTTGTGTGAGTACTTACTGGACGTTGTGTGAGGGTTACATATGCATGTTTTGCGTCTTACTGTATGTTGGTTAGTGTTACCATCTCATGTTGGAGTACTTACTGTATGCTGTGATTGTTACCTATGCATTTGTATGCGTACCTTACTGTATGTTGTCGAGGTTTACCTATGCACATTGTGAGAACTTACTGTATGTTGGTGAGTGTGTTCTATGCATGTTGGTGTGCTTACTGCTGTTTTGTTGTTGTTACCTATGCATGTTTGTATGAATACTCCTGTGCTGGTGAGTGGTGTTACCCTATACAGCTGGTGTGAGTACTTACTGTATGTTGGTGGAGTGTTACCTATGCATGTTTGTGAGTATTACTGATGTTGGCGAGTGTTATCTATGCATGTTGTGCGATTACTTAGTGTATGTTGGTGAGTGTTACCTAGGCATGTTGTAGATTACTTTACTCTCTTAACTGTACAGTATGTTGGTGGATGTGGTTACGTATACCCATTGTTGATAACTTACTGTATGTTTGGTGTTACCTATGCTGTTGTAGAGTACTCACTGTGTTGGGTGATTGGTTTACCTATGCTGTTGTGCGAGTACTTACTGTATGTTGGTGAGTGTGTTTCCTATGCATGTTGTGGCGAGTACTACCTTGAATGTTGGTGAGTGTTACTATAATGCAATTTGTGGTATTACTGTGCTGTATAATGGTGTTACCCTATGCATGTTGTACGAGTCCACTGTGTTATGAGTGCTATCACCTATGCCTGTTGGATGATACTTACAGTATGTTGATGAGTGTGTTGTAACCTATGCATGTTGTTGATATTATACTGTAATGTTGGTGAGGGTTGCCTATGCATTGGTGAGTACTTACTGTATGTTGGTGGTGTTACCTATGCATGTTGTGTGAGTTCTTTCTGTCGTTGGTAAGTGTGTTCCTATGGTCCTGTTGTGTGAGTACTTACTGTTGTTTGGGTAAAGTGTGGTCCCTATGCCAGGTTGTATGAGTACTTACTGTAGTGTGGTGATGTTACACATATTCATGTTGGTGATTACTTACTGTATGTTGGTTAAGTGTTACCTATGCATGTTGTTGAGTACTTACTGTATGCTGTGAGTGTTTACCTATGGCATGTGTCATGCGTCTTACTGTCTGTTGGTGAGTGTTTTACCTTTTCCTATGCATGTTGTGCGAGTACTTACTGTATGTTGGTGAGTGTGTTACCTATGCTGTTTGGTGACTACTTACTAAGGTTGGTTAGTGTACCCATGCATGTTGTGAGTTACTTCTGTATGTTGGTGAGTGTTACCTAGCCTGTTGTATGCGTACTTACTGTATGTTGGTGGTGGTTACTTATGCCATGTTGTGCGAGTATTTACTGTGTTGGTGAGTGTGTTACCTATGCATGTTGTGTGAGTACTTACTGTCATGTTTGGTGAAGTGTTACCTATGCATGGTGTGCGTGACTTAACTGTATGTTGGTTATGTGTTACCTATGCATGTTGTATGAGTACTTACTGTATGTGGTGATGTGTGACCTATCATGTTGTGCGATACTTACTGTATGTGGGTGAGTGTTGTTACCTATGCAGTTGCGTGATACTTACTGTAATGTTGGTGAGTGTGTTACTACCCATGTTGTGTGAATAACTTACTGTTGTTTGTGTTACCTATGCATGTTGTATGAGTACTCACTGTGTTTGTGAGTGGTTGTTACTATGCATGTTGTCGAGTACTTACTGTATTTTGTGAGTGTGGTTTTACCTCTGCATGTTATGTGAGTACTTTACTAATTTTGGTGTTTTACCTATGCATGTTTGTTATGATTACTCACTGTGTTTTGTGAGTGTGTTACCATGCATGTTGTGCGAGTACTTCTGTAGGTTGTGAGTGTCACCTATGCATGTTGTATGTTATTAATGTATGTTGGTGAGTGGTTACCTATGCATGTTGTGCGGTACTTACTGTATGTGGTGAGTTGGTGGTTACCTATGCAATGTTGTGTGAGTACTTACTGTATGTTGGTAATTGTTGTTACCTATCATTTTGTCTTGAGTAACGTACTGTATGTTGGTAAGTGTGTTACCTATGCATTTTGCGTGAGTACTTACCCGTGTGTTGGTGAGTGTTTACCTATGATGTTGTTGATGTACTTGTCTGTAATGTTGGTGTTACCTATGCATTTTGTATGAGTACGTCCCTGTGCTGGTGAGTGTGGTACCTATGCAAAATCTGGTGTGAGTACTTACTGGTATGTTGGCCAATGTCACCTATTCTTTTGTATGATTACTTTACGGTATTGTTGGTGAGTTGTTACCTATGCATGTTGTCTCAGTAGTTACTGAATGTTGGTGAGTGTGTTAACCTATGCATGTTGCTTGAGGACTTCCTGTCATGTTGGTTAGTGTTACCTATGCATGTTGTGCGGTACTTACTGTATGTTGTGATGTTACCTATGCATGGTTGTGTAGTACTTACTATATGTTGGCGGTGTTTTACCTATGCATGTTGTGTTAGTACTTATCTGTATGTTGGTGAGTGTTTACCAGCATGTTCTAATGGTACTTACTTTATGTTGGTGAGTGTGTTTACTATCCATGTTGTGTGATTACTTACTGTATTTGGATGTTACCTATCCTGTTTGTTATGATACTCATGTGTGGGTGAGTGGTATCCCCTATGCTGTTGTATTAATTACTTACTGTATGTTGTGATTGGGTGTTACCTATGCATGTTGTGTGGAGTACTCTTACTGTATTTGGGTGAGTTTGCCTATGCATGTTGTAGAGTACTTACCTGTATGTTGGTGATTGTGGTTATACTATGCTGTGCGTGGATTACTTACTTTACTTGTCATGTTGGTAAGTGTGTTAACCCCTAGGCATATTGTATGGAGTTACTTAACTGTCGTTGGTGAGTGTTACATATGCATGTTGGAGTACTTACTGTATGTTGTTAGTGTTACCTATGTCCTGGTGTGAGTCTTACTGTAAAATCTGGTGAGGTGATTACTATGCATTTTATCGTACTTACTGTATGTTGCGGTGTTCCCTATGCACATTGTGAGAACTTACTGTATGTTGGTGAGTTCATTTTAACTATGCATGTTGTTGTTAATTACTTATGTTTGTTGTTTGTTATATGCATGTTGTAGGAATAACTCACGTGCTGGGAGTGTGTTTACCTATGCATCTGTGTGAGTATTACTGCTGTATGTTGGTGATGTTACCTATGCATGTTGGATGTGAGTACTTACTGTATGTTGGCGAGTGTTTGTCCTATGCATGTTGGTTCGAGTACTTGACTGTATGGTGGGGTCGAGTGTTACCGATGCATGTTGTACGAGTTACTTACTGTAGCAGTAGGTTGTGAGTGTGTTACTACCCAGTGTTGTGTGATAACTTTACTGTATGTTGGTGTTCTATCATGTTTGGTATGAGTACTCCTGTTGTTTGGTGGTTTTGTTACTATGCATGTGTGTGGAGTACTTACTGTATAGTTGGTGAGTGTGTTACCTATGCATTTTAATGTTATACTTACTGATGTTGTTGAGTGTTACCATGCATGTTGTGTGATTACTGCTGTATGTTGGATTGTTTACCTATGCATGTTGTAGAGTACTCACTGTGTGGTGAGTGTGTTAACATATGCATGTTGTGCTCCAGCAGTGTCTACATACTGCGCTAATATGCATGGCATCCCTACTGTACTTCAGTGTCTACATGCTGCGCTAATATGCATGGCATCCCTACTGTACTGCAGTGTCTACATGCTGCGCTAATATGCATGGCAGCCGTACTGTACTGCAGTGTCTACAT
>WSYH01010174.1:10546-23872 GCA_036426205.1 Ascaphus truei | reverse complement strand
ACTACTGTACATATTGTGGGATGTTAAGAACAATAGAAAGGTACTACGGTACATATTGTGGGATGTTAAGAACAATAGAAAGGTATTACTGTACATATTGTGGGATGTTAAGAACAATAGAAAGGTACTACTGTACTGTACTGTACATATTGAGGGATGTTAAGAACAATAGAAAGGTATTACTGTACTGTACATATTTGCACTTGGCCTCAGTTGAAGAGATTAGACTAGAACAGGGAGCTGATCCAAGTTTGCCCAATGTGGACAGTGATGTTCTAGAGTGGCTCAACTCCAGTCCTCATGCCCTCCCAATATATCAGGTTTTCAAGATATCCCAGCTTCAGCATAGGGGGCACAATCAGTCCCAGCTTCAGCACAGGTGGCTCAATCAGTCCCAGCTTCAGCACAGGTGGCTCAATCAGTCCCAGCTTCAGCACAGGTGGCTCAATCAGTAACAGCTTCAGCACAGGTGGCTCTATCAGGGACACAGTCTTTGACTGAGCCTCTGATTGAGCCACCTGTGCTGAAGCTGGGATATCCTGAAAACCTGACCTGTTGGGGAGGGCGAGGGGGGATTGAGGTCACGAGTTGAGCACGCTAGAACATCACTGTCAGCATTTGGCAAACTTGTGTCAGCTCTCAGAAGATAAGGAGTATTTAGAAGTCTAGTTCAGTCTCAGGCACACTGTCAACATTTTTTTTCTATACAAATTCAATTTCCATTATTTTCATTATGATAATTTATTTCAGTTTAAAATCCCAAGTAGTTTGCTATTTTGCACAAATGTAGAGCTCAGACATTTTTGTAGCGACTCTTATAAATCACATTGGCTGCAAACTTCTAAAACTCAGGTTTTAGACCTCACATCTGATCACTTAAAAAAGTAACGTGTCCCTATCAGAGGTCGTGTCTGGTGTATTCCATTCTATCTAATACCAAACGTTTCACTTGTTGGCTTATATTTGCAAAAGTCAACCCTATGTCACAATAGTTAATGTGGTATATTGGTGCATCACCACAATAAGCTCACCAAAACATAAGTCTCTTTGAAGAAAGTCTCCTTGAGAAAGTCCTGCGGGATGAAACGCGTTGGTGCATAACCCTATACCATTGCAAAGCTGTTTAAATAAAGGATAATATAATTTTTTCTTTGCCTGGAGTTGCCCTTATTTTTGCATCCCGGATGCTGTGGGCTGTGCTCCATTTTCTCTTCTACTTACTTATGTCACAACAGAACTATTTAAATGGTAGAGAAGCTGAGCACTTTCATTTAATTGTGACTCATATATAAATTGCTAAATTAAAATGCAACTTTAACACAGCAACCACATAAATACAGTGCAACATTACTTTTCAAAAACTACACATACTGTATAAAACATTTTTTTTTTTAACAAATGTCCAGATACTGGGAGAAAATCCCATATGGATGTCTGGATAGGTCTATATTCCACCTCTAGCCCCTGCCAGTGGAAATGCTCAAGGTGAAACACATGAACGTGTGCAGTCTATCTAGAACTCACTCAAGTTCTCTAGAAGCGCTCGATTTTAAACTTGGCCACCGGAACATCAGAAAACCTCATCCCAAAAAGTACAATCGTTTGTGAAAATAAGTACCAGACCCAGGGCTGCCGACAGAGGGAGAGAGCCGGGACAAGTGTCCCAGGCCCGGGAGCTCAGGGGAGACAAGTCGATGTTGGAAGTTTGGCCTGGCCAAAGGTCAAAGGTCAGGCCCAACTTCCGCGTCTGGCCGTGCGGCCTTCGTGTGCTGCGGGCCGCTCGTGTGTCACTTTGGCTGATATAGACTACGCCCCTTATTCTCTAAAGTTTTGTTGCTGTTTTATTTAAGTACTGAAGACGGAGTTAGGAATGTTTTCCTTTGCATTCTGAGGTTTCTAGCAGCCATGATAATACATCATTGCAGACCTGAATCTGAAGGCTTGATACCCGAGGGATGAAAATTGGTTTGTATTGATATTAAGTGCATATAATGTGAAGAAGAGTTTTGTGGCTGGGATACAGCTCTGGGATACAGAATCATTTATTCTATGGCTTCATATAAGTCTATTAAATAATATCCCAATTCAAAACTTCTCCAGGACCAATACAGCAACTAGACATTTTTGAAGCTTACAAACGTATCAAATGTGACATCAGTTCCTCACATTAACCCCTTAAGAATGCTAGGATGTTAGTTACCACATTTTGTTTTTTAGTAGTATACACATAAAATGCAGAACAACTGTGCAAAAGAGATTCATAAAAATGAAACCCTTTGATATGTATTTTCTCGCAAGTCCATGCATTTATCCCATATAAACATGTATCCTAGTCTGCCATCTAGTGGCCATTCCAGGCTTTATATATAATAAGTACAGTACGTTGGTGCTGTTTCCCTTCTTCCTTGCTCAAATTTCACATCTCATTAGGAGCAAGTTGCACTACGCTCTGTTAAATCAGGGCAAATATGTCAGGTTGCCTAAATAGTTAATGGACGTTATTTTCCCTGAGCTTAATGTGTGTACACTAAGTAAATGATATGCAAAAATGACACCCATCATTTTAACTCATTAGCATAGGGTTAACAGTAGGTCAATTTAGCACAAGAGAACCTATATTTCTGGCTCTGGAGGAAGCTGTTGCCCTTAGGTATGACCTAAATCACGTCGTGTTAAATCCCTGCGCATACCTGAATGGCTTTTAGTGGATACGCCATGTTAGGAGGAACACATCTTTGCATTTTATTAGCACTAACGGCCGAGAAAAAAATACACATAAGTTATTGGAAGAGTAGCACTGGGTGAGTGTTAAGTTATTTGCTTTAGGTCATATGAGTAAAGAACAATGTGCAGAATCAGACCGGCACTTAGGAATGAATATAGTTAAATAAACTCACATCATCCTCTGGCCCAGATGCACGAAGCTCCTTTAACGTATTTAGCGTTAACCAAAATGAATGCTGCATTAATCCCAATGAGACTAAAGAGAATAACGTTATGATAACCTAGAGCAGGGGTCTCCAATCTATGGCCCGGGGGGCCACATCAGGCCCCCCACAAGATTTTATCCGGCCCGCAGCAACTTGAAATATATATATTTTTGCTCGTTACATATCATTTCCCAGTGCAAGCACAGCATCCTTTCTTTGTAATTGTCACTTTTGTTCGGAATCATACAGTATCATGCTGATTACCCCAAAAAGATCCAAATAAAAAACCGTTTCCTCTTCCCCTGTCATTTTATAATATCATATTATATATATAAATTATCATATAATTATATATATATATATCAATTATGATGATTTCCCTTCCAATATAATATATAACTAAGTATAACCATTGACTAAAATGCTTATGATTTTTGGTTTCCCTTTTGGTGCCCATGACAATGTGTAGAATATACGATGTGTCCCTCGTACTGAAAAGCTTGGAGACCACTGACCTAGAGTTAGCCACTGAAATAACATGTTGATACATTTCTATGGCCGATAGGGTAACGCATATGCAAAATATGCTAATGACTCGTTACCACCCCAAACTTCAGGTCCGCTAAACCTCTGTTAAAGCTGCAGTTCATTCTATATCCTGCATTGTGTTTTTTTTTTTAATAAATCAGTTCTGTGTAGAAATAAATACTTTTAGCATTTTCTGTTTTTAAAAAACAACTTTGAAAGACCAATTTTCTTGTATTCTATTTTAACAAGCATTTGCTAAGGCCTGCCCCTTCATGGCCTGTCACAAACCCAGGCACACACCCCTTTGTCAGCACGGCCCTCCCTCTCTAAACTTGCACTGCATTCTGGTCACATGATCTTCCTCATAGCACATTCAAGGAAGCTGGAGAAAAGGGATCAGCCCATGCATAGCAGCTCGGATAGGCATTTCATCAAACTTATTACATTTTTTATTCCATTATGCGTCTATATAAGTAAATTGTAATAATTCCATTTATAGCAAACTTGTATATGTGAATATTATTTAGATGTATATGTTATGTTACTGAAATGTGGAGTGAGTGTGTAGGTAAATACACACAATACACTTCCACTGCAATATATCATATATCTATATAATATCTATATATATATAGTATATATTATAAATAATATCTTATATATATTATATTTTATTGTATTTATTTTGGCGTGGAAGTGTATTGTGTGTATTTCCTACCACCCTACACATATTATATTGTATGTATATGTGAAGTTATGTGAGTAAAAAAAGTGACAAAACCCTCCATAGCAAGGCAAATACACAATGGAAAATTACTGTGTGCTCATTTGTATTATATATATATTTATATACACACACAACTTCAAATAACAGATGTGATTCACGTAATGATTATATATCACTTTCTGGGAGTATAAGAGTGACTGTCCTGTTGTTCCTTTTTTTGTATCCATCATTGAATGGTATGCACCCTCTCTTTAACGTTTTATTTTATATACTAGCTGAGAGACCCCGCGTTGCCCGGGATTTAATGTTCCCGCCCTCTCTCTCTCCTCACCCCCCCCTCCCCTCTCTCTGTTTGTCCCCCCCATTCACATCATCCAGTTCCCCCCTCTCCGCCTCCTTTACAGCTTCATGCAGTGTGTGTCGTCAGTCATTGTGTGTTGCGTCAGTCAGTTCAGTGTGTGTGTGCGCGCGCCGTCAGTTGAGTCTGACGCAGAAACCACATACACACACAGACTACGACGCAACACACACCAGTCAGTGTGTGCGTTGTGTTGGTGCCTCAGTCAGTCGTGTGTGTGCTCGCAGCCAGTCAGTCATTCAGTCAGTGTGTGGGTGTGGGGGTGGTGCCGCGCCCGCGTCAGTAATTGTGTGTGTGTCATTCCAGTCATTGGGTGGTTGTGTTGGTTCACAGTGGTTGCTTTTTTGTGCGCGAATTGACCCGTTCGTTTTTTTTTATCTTGCTGTGTTCAGTCATGTGGTGGAATGTGTCAGTCGCTGGTGGATGTGTGTGTGTGCTGTGTGTTTGTGTGTGTGTGTGTTGGTGTCTTGGTAGTGGGTGTTCGTTTGTGTGTGTAGTCGATTGTGTGTGTGAATGTAGCCTGTTGATGATCTGTGTGTGTGTGGTGTGTGTGTTGGTAGCGCACCACTCCGTCCAACCAATCTTCGTAGTACCCCCTGTGTAGTGTGACGTTGGGCTGTGGGGTTGTGGTGCCGCATGCGGCTGTGTAGGGGTGTGTGCCAGTGACCGTTCAGTATAGTATGCGACGTGGTGTACAGTCAGTGCTCAATCAGTCAGTGTGGTGGTGTGTCTGTTGTGCGTTGCGTCAGTCAGTCAGTGGTGGTGCGTGCGTCAGGGTTTTGTCGTGCGTGTCGTCAGTTCGGCAGGGTGTCGTGCGTGCGTTCAGTCAAGGGTCTGTGTGCGTCGCGGCTTGTCATGTGTGTACGTGTGGCGCGCTTTGGTGCAGAGGTTTGTGGGACGTGCGCCAGTCAGGGTTTGTGTGCCTGCGCCAGTAGGGTTGGTGGCCGCCAGGGTGTGTGTGTGCAGTTGCGTCCAGTTACCAGGGTGTGATGCGTCGTCAGTCAGGGTCTGTGCGTGCGTCACTCAGGGTGTGTGACGTGCCGTCAACTCAGGGTGTGTGGTGTGGCGAGTAAGGGTCTTCCATCGTGATTTGTGTGTGCCGTTGCATCAGTCAGGGTTGGTGAGTGGCGTCGTCAGGTTGTGCGTGCGGCAAGTCAAAGGGCAGTCGGGGGGCGGGGGGGTTGAAGGCATGAGGTAGGGGGGTGAAGGGCAAGGGGTAGGGCCGGGGTGAGTGGTAAGGGGTGGGTGAAGGTCAGGGTTAAGGGGGGGTGAAGAAGCAGGGGGAGTAGGGGGGGTGAAGGGCAGGGGTTCAGAGGGGGGTGAAGGGCAGGGGTGGTGAAGGGGCCGGGGTAGGGGGGGTGAGGCAGGTTGGTAGGGTAGGGTGGGGTGAAAGTGAGGCACAATTGTTGGCAGGAGTAAAATGTCCCTACAACACACACAACACACAAACGGGAGTGAGAGGTGGTGTGGAGCAGTGGGACTGGCGCAGATCCCAGGCTGCTTGGCCCCACCAGCGGCTGGGACTTGCCGTGTGCGGATGGGGGGGTCTTTGGGCCGCACCCTCTCTTCGCGGGCGGGGGGGGCCTGTACGGAGCAGGCGTCAGGGTGGGTGAGCCCAGGGACTCAAGGCCCTCGCGGTGTTGGGGCACGCGGGGGGCTTCTTGGGGTCGCCTTTGGTGTACACTTGAGCAGGGCCTCTTATTTTCTACTTTTCCTGTCGTGTCTTCTTTTGTTACTGTTTTCCGTCTACCCCCCCCCGCAGGCTCACCTTCCCTCCCCTTGGTCTTCGGGGGTCGAAGGCGCGTAAGGCGTCGTTGGGAGCCTTTGCGCGGCTGGGGTAAGGAGGCCACGCTTACAAAAAACTCTTTGCTGAGTGGTCTTGTATGACTATAGGATATCTATTGGCACACGCATCCATATACATGCGCCACAATACACGTTGCACACCGCACACCTTATACTACTGCCAATACACTATAGTCCATAAACGCTTCGGCACCACGCACACTATACACACAACATGTGCTCACGCAACACACATTCCGCGACAACGCCACAAACATTTCACCACGCACAATAAACATGCACACAGCGTCACATACAACATGCCAACACCGTCGAAGCATTGCGCACATCAACATGCGCTCAAACGCACATTGATATACACACACAAACATGGCACACACGTATACAATATCGTACCAGCACCCCTATACATGCGACCATACGCAGCACAAATCAGGCACACGCACACAAAACATGCGCACAAACAGCACATCATAAACATGCGCTACACCGCAAAATATACACTGTGTGCGCAGTTAGTTGTGCATAATTATGAGATTGCTTGACGCTTGCGGAATGCTAGGAAAACTCTGAAAGTTTGCTCCCATGACACAATTGTTGGTCTCAAATAAATAAAAAGGTATCAATCAAGATACTGAAGAACATATAGTATCATTTATATATATTATATTTTTTTTATATATACTGTATGTATCATATGTATATGTAATGTTGGAATTATAGCGAAGTCAGCAGCCGGCAGCCGGAGGATGAGAAGGAAACGGATCCTGACAGCGAAATGACCAGGCGGCGAGGACGCCAGTCTGGGTGGCCGGAGGGATAACGAGGACCATGGAAATGGACAGGAGCGGGCACAGGAGGGCGCTTAGGGAGGAGTTTTACGTTGTAAGCAGTCGGTCAGTACCTGGATCAAGGTCAGAAGAATACTTCTGTAGACTTCTTCCATTGTTGTGTGGTGTGTACACAACTACACACACACACAACAAGCGGTCGACAGAAAGTATTCTGACTTCCCAGTTTGGTTACACACACCACACACCCACACACTCGACTTATCTGTAGGTTCAAATCACCGGCAGCAAAAATCTACATCAGCACCAGTCCCAACCTTTTAAAAAAGAAATGGAATAAAATTCATAGCTAAGAAAACTATACACATTTGTTTTTGTGATCATAACCCGTTTGTATTTATCTGTAGTACATTATATAGTTACTTCAACTTGTCCTTGTTACTGTAGCAAGTTCTCTCACTAATCTAATAAAAAAAAGCCAATATAAAGAAAGCTAGGAGTGGTATAAGGGTGAGGTGTGAGGGTGGAGGTGGGGCTGGCGGCTGCGTGGGTGGGCGTGAAAAGTAGGGTGATTGGGTGGGTGAGTTTTAGGGATAGGGTGAGTGGTGGGTGGGGGCGGGGTGAGCGTGTTTACTTGTGTCTTGTAAAAGAGTTAAACACACAACACGGGGGTAGTGTTAGAGGAAGGGTTACCGACTTCCCTCTCGAGCCCGTATAGCGTCCTTACTACTAATCCATACCCCCTTTCCTCCAGCTCTCTGCCCTCACCCCTCACTTTACTATGTCCATATGAGTCTGTAGCACACCTCCTCCATCTTGTTACTGATTATTTTGCTCCTATCACAAACGTTTTCCTGGCATGTTCGTAGTGGGGCAGGATCTAAGTGAGGCCTGACATAGATGGAATGGTGTCGGGGATTGATACTCGTCATTGTGAGTGTAGTGGGTGCCGCGTCGAAATCTGTCGGCGGGTGAACTGGTGATGCTAGAAGGGGACAGCGGGTTAACGCGGCGAATGATATGGAATAGAGTGGAGTTGAGGAATATTGTTTGGGAATGTGGGAACTGGTAAGTGTAGGGGCAACTTCAGTAGAGGTACTGGATGAGAAGGGGTTACTAAGGGCGGGTGAGACAAAAGGGGGATAACGGTGGTTTCGACGGACCGATATGATCAACTGGAGGAGGAGCAGTAGATGGGGAGGCTTGGGCAAGTGATAAAACGAGGATCGAATGGAGTTGATTGGAAGGCGTCCTACCGTGACCGTTCCCTACTTCCCCTCTTCACCTGTTTTTGCTTCGCCTCCCTTCACCCCTGCCCTTCTCGTTCTTTTCTCCTGCTCGCCTCACCCCGTAATACCAGTGTACCCCGCTCTCACTCTCTCATCAGGTATATGTCCGTTACGGGTCCGCATCCCCATCGATGCTTTTTATTTGTGCTGCTCTGTAAAAACGCTTGAGGTATGTCGCATTCGGAAAGTTGTTTCTCTATATAATAGCTATTTAGATGTAAGTGGACGGCATCTGGAAAAATGATCATACATGGGCAGACGCGATCAGGATTTTTGGATTTGGGGCAACGTTATGTCGCTTGTGCGTTCGTGTCTGAAATCACTCTGAAATCCGTGCTCCGTCTTTATAGTTTTACTCTTCATGGGTTATTTTCTGTGATTCTATTGCCGTATGGTTAAGTGGATAGTGTTTTGTTTTTACTGTCCGCCCTATTAGGTGTTTCGTCTGGATACAGACTTGTTTTGTCTGCCTAAATGAGCTGTGCCGGCAGGCGCGCTCTTCTCGTGGGCAGCGTCAATTCGCCTTTTCGATAGATGAGAACGCTGTCGGCCGGCCCCTCGCCCTGCGCCCCACGTCCCGTCGGGGAACTTCTTCGGGGGAAGTGCTGGACTTCTCAGCTCGGGAACGACATTGCGCATCACACTGGAGAACCCCTCCCTTCCGCTTTCATCTTCGTTTCTCATTCCGCCGCTCTCCTCCCCCCGGCACCGCAGTCCGCACTCGCCCCTCCCTGTACATCCCTCCTCTTCTTCCCTCCTCCCTCGCCTTATTGACTTCCCCCCTCCCTCTTCGTCTCGGGTGTCCTGTCGGATTCTCATGCTAATGACCTTTGCCGCTTCCCCCCTCCCTCCAATGTAATTCCCGCGTCTCTTCCAACGCATCGGTTCCACACTCTCCCGCCTTTCCTCCCCCTCCGTCTCCCGCCTCGACACCCTTTCCCTTCTCCTTCCCCTCACCCCTCCGCCCCCCTTCCCGCTTCCTGCATGGTCTTTCCTATCGTTCCTTCCCCCCCCCCTCCTACCCCGTTGCTTTCCTGTTTCTTCAGGGGGGCTCTCTTGCATCCCCTGCCACATATCCCCTCTCTCACTCTCCATCGCGGCGCTCCCTGCCTCTCCTCTTCGAATGTGTGCGGCTGTCAGTGTTCCTCTACCCATCCCCTGTCATGTTGCTACTTCTCTGTTCGTGGTCGCCCCGGCGTGGGTCCCGTTCCTCGCGCTCGCGTGGCGCTCCTCGTTCTCTCTAAGTCGGGCAGTGACGAGCGAAGGACGGGGAAGGTGTGAAGCGGGAGGTGAGATGGCTATTGGCACACACACTAAGATCACACACCCATGCATTATACACACACACCACACACACACATAAACACACAACACAAGTCATTCCAACACATACACATCACAGCCAGACACTTTACAACACAGGCACACCAACAGCCAAATATATATTACATAACACACAGCACACACACACAGCACACTCACACTACACACACATTAGTCACATACAGCCACATGTATACACATCACCACACCCTCATATTAGCTACAACTACATCCTCCTATCACACACACACAATCACACACACATATATATACAAACACACACCACATCACACACAGCATATATTTACAGCACACCAGCACACACTCCACACATATATACAGCACCACATATAAAGTACCATCACATCCATATATATACCATCAGCATACGTCGTTCAATATCTACCCACGCACAGCCATATATACAACGACACGCATGATATATACGACAAGGTCACACACATAATATAACACACACACAACTATACACACAGCACATCGATATCCAACACATACCCCTATATACACACACGCACACCACAGTATATAATAATACACATCACACACCACATCAATAACAACGATACGACTACATCACACACACAATATATACAACACACATATATACCCCACATTCAGCAACACCCCTACACACCACATCATTATATATAACACACACACTACACCTACAACAAACTATAATACACAACAACACACATAACAACACTTTATCACAGCACACACCACACATATAATACACAGCCACACAACACACATATATACATGTACACACACACACACACATATATATATTATACCCAACACAACCACATATATACACCCAAACACACACATTTCACACATATTCACAACACACATACAACACCACACATCACCATTCTGACCACCAGCTTTTGACTAGCCACACCTTGCTCTCTGGACACCCGCATCTCCTGGCGCATGGTGGCATGCACAGGGATTCGGGTCAGAAGGGGAAATCTATCTCCCGCTCCCTCCCTCCGCTTCCCTCACCCCCACACAGTCAGGAGCGGCAACCCCCCCTGCATCTCCCGTGCGGGCAGGGAGGCAGTCACAGGGATCAGGCAGAAGGGGACACATCTCCCTCTCGCCCCTCCTTCAATCCCACCCCCCACACAAGCAGCGACAACCGCTCCCTGGCTATCTCCCGTGCGGGACAGGAGGCAGGCACAGGGAATCTGGAGTATAAGGGCGGCACAATCCCCGCCCTCCCCACCCTCCCTCGTCCCACCCCCACGAAGGCCGCTGTCAACCTCCCTGCTGCACTCCCGTCGGGCAGGGATAGGTCAGACACAGGGACCCGTTATGCAAAGGGGAACACATGCTCCCGCCTCCGCCCCTCCCATCATCGCCCCACCCCCCGACGGGGGTGCAAGCGCAAGGCCCCCCTGCATCTCCCCGCGCCGCGCGGGCTGAGGGAGTCAAACACATGGCGATCTGGTTTGCATGAAGGGGATACACATCTCCCCTCTTCCCCTCCGGCCCCTCCCCACTGTGCGGCAAAGCCCTCCTCCATCGCGCGCAGGAGGGGGGTGCTGGACACCAGCCATCAGTGTGGATCGGGGGCAGAGGTGGGTTCAGCGGCGGATCATGCAGATCCGTCTTATGATGCGGGAGCGAGCACTACCTGACGTTCGCACTGGGAAGAACTCCATGAATATTCATGAGTCTTCCACTGACTGCCGGAGGCAAATTATAAACAAATGCCAGCTTTTAATATGTCACAAAAATTTCGCCGATTAATACATGGAGAACGGATTGACTGACAGCTATACAGTTCTTTAGGTAAATAGAGATTGCCCACATTAAACTATTAAAGTAAAAAAATAAATTTAAAAAAAAAAAAGACTGAACTGCAGCTTTAAGGTTAGCGCAGGGAAATAACGTTATGATAAATAGGTCACACCTAAACTTGCCATTAATCCCAACCAGACCATGATTATCCTAACGTTATTTTGTGATGTAAAAAGTGGTACCCTAATATATTATTTTGTTATGTACTATAAACTGTATACTATATACTTTGTTAAAACTATTTCAATTGAAAGTGCTAAGTGTCAGATCAAGAAATATAGTAACAATTATATACCATTTAGAAGCACATTGAGAAGTACATCTGATAAAGTATAATTTAGATTATGTAATAAACTGTATAATGCATTTATTTCTTTAACGTTAATGTGGAATATGTCTCTATGTAACCATGATATGTTATATTTTGTGTTCTAACTAAATTGTGTGTGCAATAACATTACAACAATTTATTGGAATAATTACAAACAGACAGAAATACTTAACTGAACATTTAATCGTACACACAGCTAAAGCACTGTGGCTGAAAAATATAGAGATCAAACAAAATGTAACATAAACAATTGACTAAGAACAAAAACATTTTTTTTTCTCTTCCTCCTTTTTGCCAAACGCCCCCCCAAGCCCCCAAAAAAACAAATGAAAACCGAAGTCACCATATCGGCACTGGGCGCAAAAAAAGTGATTGAAGGTATTTATCGACCCATAATATAAGCGAACATTTCGATTCCGAGAAGGGACAGCCTGGCTAGGCCCCCTTGTATGTGGCCTGCCACGCCAAACATTAACCCGGGACACTACAGTAGTTTCCCAGGAGGACATGGAGAAGTAGCAGGTGGAGGAGGAGGAACAATGGGACTGGCCATTATCAGTGAAACTCCGGAGGTAGCCAATAAGTCGCATGATGCAGCAGGAGTGGACTCGGTGGACGCCGGGCGAATGTTTTCAGCTCCTTGATGCACAACTGAGCCTATTGATAGTACCAGTCAGTAGGGATAAACGGTTCATCACATTCGTGTTGTGCTGACGCATCAGTTGGATCATATTGAAAAATGCTGGTTGCAATTCTGCAAAACATTAGTAAAAGCAGTATGAATGCAGGTGGGACGCTGCATGTGCATCAACTGATGCTGGCAGTGCAGGATGGCCTGGTTGTAGTGCTCACGTGATGCATCTAGAAGAGCCAAGAGAATTCTTGAAGGACCAGGTGATGGACCTGGTGGTGCAGTAGGTGAGGAAGCTGTAGGTGCAGCAGGTAATGAACCTGGTGGTGCAGTAGGTAAAGAAGCTGGTGGTGCAGTAGGTAAAGAAGCTGGTGGTGCAGTAGGTGAGGAAGCTGGTGGTGAACCAAGTAAGGGACAGTATGTGAGGAAGCGTGTGGTGCAGTAGATAACAGACCTGGTGGTGCAGTAGGTCGAGGAAGCTGGTGGTGCATCCGGTAACGGACCTGGTGGTGCAGTAGGTGAGGAAGCTGGTGGTGCAGCAGGTGATGGACCTGGTGGAGCAGTAAGTGAGGAAGCTGGTGGTGTATTAGGTAATAGATATGGTGGTGCAGTAGGGGAGGAAGCTGGTGGTGCAGCAGGTAATGGACCTGGTGATGCAGCAGGTGGTGGACATGGTGGTGCAGTAAGTGAGGAAGCTGGTGGTGCAGTAGGGAAGGAAGCTGGTGGTGCAGCAGGTGATAGACCTGGTGGTGCAGTAAGTGAGGAAGCTGGTGGTGCAG
>WSYH01010173.1:0-23873 GCA_036426205.1 Ascaphus truei | reverse complement strand
CCCCCCCCCCCAGCCATTGGACCCTGCAGACACGGGCCTGGGTTGTATGCAATAATATGCAGTAGATGGAATAATTTGGCACACACAGAGGTAGATTCTTTTTTACTGCTGGACTTGTGCTAAGTATCTTTTGCACCTTATTTTGACTCTGTTGTATATCATCTGTCAATTAGTCTACCTCTGTGTGTGCCAAATTATACTTATTCCATATACTGCATATTATTGCTGTTATGCACACACTGACTTACTATAGGGGCTGTTATCTCAGTAGCTACTTACCGGCCGGTCTGAGTTGTTAGAGGCAAACATTGGTTTGCTTCTACACTCTCATTATTTATTGGTGCAGTTATTTCATCTGCTATGCATATAGCACCAGCTTTTCATTACATGTCTCCAGATTATAGTTCAGTAATATGTTGTCCTTTTAGACCAATTCAAATTTAGTAACAGCCTATTTCAGCTTGTTATTTTTGCCTTTAAGGGGCTCTAGTACCATCTCACAGCAGGCAGGACACCACCGCTTCCTTTTTTAACTTATGTATGTCTATTTGTGATTAATACATTTTGTTACTTTTGTATGCTAGAGTGCTATCAGGGGATTCTTTTTTTCTGTGTTGGTTTTCATATTATTCTTATCCCCAGCACCGCCAGTGGTGTTATTATTTGCACCTCATTGAACTGGTTTTAGCACAGCTTATTTATATAGGTCTGTTGCAGGCTTCTCTGTGTGTTATATATATATATATATATATATATATATATATATATATATTTTTTTTTTTAAATGCTACATGAAAGATATTGCTTGAACTGCTGCTTTAAATAAGTTCCATAGGCAAGGGTTAAAAGAAAATGGTGGGTTCTTCCAGTATCACGTGGTTGAACTCACATGGAAAAAAAATGCACATTTCACTTTGGATACCGGGAAGTATTGCAGTAACCATGAATTACTTAAAAAGGTCTAGATCTGTCCTCGTATTCCCTTTATCAATATGTAACCCTGGTCCCCAGCAGCTCCTGGAGACCCCCTCCCCTGGTGCAGCTCGATTCGCTGTGTTGTACTGAACAACCCGACAGGCTGCTTCCAAGGGTGGGGGCTGGAGCAGGGAGAGCAGCGCGGCTTCTCCTGCCTGCGGCCGGTTGCTGGGGACGCGATCGGGCCGTTGCTAAGGCCGAGATCGCGTCTCTAAGGTCCCGGCGGCCGGTGAGCAGGGCGCCGCCATTGAAGACAGGGTGTGCGCATGCGCAGGTGACGCGTAGGCGCAGGGAGGGCTCCTGAGGCAAGGGATAGATGCGCGCGAGTGGGGGCAGCTCATGGGAGGGAGAGAAGCGGGAAAGCTGCGCACGCGCAGGGCGGGAGAGAAGCCCGCGAACCCCTAGCCTACCAGGGAAGGCTCTGAGCTGGGACTACATATCCCAAGAGCCTTTGCGAGCCCCATGTGACACCAGGGAGCCAATAGGGCTTAGGAGACCCCTGGGAAAAGAGATACATTTGGCGGGCTTGCAGCACGTTAGGCAGTCAGGAAGGAGCAGAGCAAGGAGGCAGACAAGGGAAGGAGGTAGGGTACGGGAGAGAGGGATCCCCTGTACTAGCCAGCACCCCCTTGGCCCAAGATAGCTCTAGGTATCTCATATAGTGAGTGTTGCCAGGGAATGCCCTAGAGTAAGGGACCCTGTCACTCAGGTTAGTCGGTTGTTAGTGGGAGTCAGGACTGGGCCTCGTTAGGGGAGTAGGAATACTATTAACCCCTTAGGTCCCAGATAGACTCTCCCTCTCCAGTGAATGGTGTGTACCGTTCTGTGTGTGTTGTGCTGCATGTGCTGGGCGCAGTGTGTGCAGCGTGTGTGCATCCCTGCAGGCTGACAGTGTGAGCTGTGTGTCGGCTGCAGGTGCGTTAGGCTGTTAGGAGTATCTAGTAGTAGTAGTAGATACAGTTAGGGACTGGGTAGCTAGGGGAGTGGGGCAGGGTATTACTCCGCAGGCCCTAGGAGATTTCCCCTAAGCCACCCAGGTTGCGGTTCATCAGGGACAGGCCCTAGGTTAGGGTTCCTGTCACGCTAGGATTAGTTAAGGATAGACAGGGATAGCGGCGTGGCTGTTCCTGTGGTTCGGTTGCTGTACCAAGAGACTGTTGTGTTCCCGTGAAGCGGTGGGACCCTCGTTGGGGTCCACGGCCGAAGTACCTGGATAGGATCAGACGGACGTCTGACCCTTTTAGAAGAGAGTTGCAGACCCGAGCATCGGAGTGCTCGGAAGGTACCTCTGTATATATTAAGTGCACCACCGGGCCCCAACACAGGGAAGCGCTATCCCTCACACTCACACTGGTCTTTATTGCTGTGGACACTCCAGAGACTGGGGGGGAATGTGATGATGGACATGTGGGTGGGGGGATGGTACGCAGTTGTATTGATGCACTGTTATTGATATAGTGTTTTGAAGTAAGGTGTTGTCATTGTTCATTCAGTAAACCTGTTATACATAATACTGTGTATGTGGTTTCTGAGTGGGTTCCTATGTAGGGTCATTCTACATTTCCATAGAATCCTACATAGGTGGAGGCGCTGCAAACGAAGATCCGTTCCAGAGGAGTCACCCCAGGCTCTCATTAGCGGAGGCTCAGACCTCCTGTGAGCCTGCAGGTATACGCACCACACCGGTAACACTACATGTTCTACTCACCCACACTATATATGAGATTGGGTGGGGTGGAATACCCGTTACAAATAGAACTGTGAAAAACTCCCTGGGTTAAGGGGGTTGCATCTTTTAAATCCAAAAAATGCATGCATGAAAATAAATCAGTAAGCATTCATATTAGCCCTTATGCAAGCCTATGCTATTTTGTTAGAGAATATGGTGTGCAGTAGAAGCAAGTGAGGACATGAATAGCAGATGATTGCTTCCAAAATCAATTTACAGTTTCCAAATTTGCAAACCCCTATTAACATGAAGAGATAAGATTTCAAAACCCCTCGTGATCTAAGGATGGTCTACAGACCATTCAAATTCTTCCTATCTTCCATAAAAGCTATTCTGAAAAAAGGGTTATCAGCCTCCGAGGTGCATACATGGGGTAAAACTGGTGAAAACAAACTGCACAAATAAAAAAACAAGTGTCTCTTTTTCTTTAATAAATCTGGTGCTGTATTTTAAACTGCTACTTTGATACTACATTCATACCAATAGATCCTTATTTGGACGGAAATTTGATATCTCAGTTAGTTGTACTGTATCATGTATTTATACATTTATAGTCTCATTTACATTGTGTACATCACTTCCTGTATAGTATCATTATGCTTGTGCTGTCTGTATCCTCTTTCCCAGCTGCCCCCAATCTCGGCCCACTGAGAAGGTGATGAAGCTTTACTGCTTATGTCACCTTAGTAATCCCTTTGCTGTACAGCGTCAGTGGTGCTCCATCTCCTTTGGGCCCCTGCCGGGCCTTGTGCTACTCTATCTACTGTCGATATCCCCCTCTCGGGTATCGAATGCATTTAGTGGCCTTCTGGGTGAGAGTCAGCTATGGAACCTCCGATTGGGCTGATCCAGCTACCGTATGCCTTGGGCTGTGGCTTGGGGAACACCTCTGAGGCATAGGCTTCCTCTATGTGAATGTATACTGAGCAGGTACCCCGCTACAGCTAATGTGGTAGCCTTGGCGGTGGTCCTCCTCTGGGTACGGTAAATATGAACACTGAACAAGAAAAAAAGAAACCCAGTTTGGGCACTCTGCCACTGATTAGGAAGATTTATGTATTACTATAATTAAAATAATTTTATTATATTCATTGAACTAAATAAAATAATGGGTGTTAAAAACAACAACTACGTGAATGTGATCCAATGGAGAGTGCTAGGGTGAGGACTCTGGATCAATGAGGATAGCTAAGGTAGACAGAATCACCTCTGTCACCACTACATCTATCCTAAAAACAAGTATAGTATACTTAATCTCCCTTCACTGTCAGGGAAACAGAGGGTGAATGGTAGAACCACTCAACCTATAAGGTTCTGTGTCATCTATCTGAGCACAGTTACAAGGTACAGTAAGGCAGCGGTGTGCAAACTGGGGGGAGAATTTCTAAGGGGGGGGGGCGTGGCAGTTACAGAGGCCCCGTGCTCTTCCCCGCAGCATTTAAATTAAATGCCGGGTAGGCGTGAGGTCTCTGTAACTCACTTACCTTTTTTCTGTCGGGTCTTCGGCACTGCGTCGCCATGGCAATGCGGTGTTAAACGATGTCGCAGGGTCATGTGACGTCATGGCAACGCGTGTCAAATGACATGACGGGGTCACATGACATGATGTCACATGACCCACGACATCATTTTATGCTGAGTCTTTGCAGAAGGGGGGCGCGAACGCTGCGGCTCCCGGGCAGGGGGGCACAGCTCAAGAAGTTTGCGCACTCCTGTAGTAAGGGACCCTGAGGACACCAGCCTGTGCGGATATTGAGGGTAGTATAGTATGCCTACTTGTGAGTGGTAGGACCAGATCTCTCCAATATTGGTATGGGTCAGACAATATAAACCGATTACAGTATGGTAAGTGAGGCACTAGACTGCAATACATAATCACCAATAGGATAAATGGGTATAGTGAAAATCAGCCGCTCGGTGCATGAATCCTGTATACTGCTATAAGCCTGTTCGAGAGGCTGCTGATGTATGAAGCAGTCTCTATTCTGTATGTATGCAAAAGACAAAAAAAAGACAGACACAGACCTCTTTAGATGAATAAAAAATATATACAATAGGCCACAAGCCCCTATCCTTACTTACATGTAAAGAAATTGTAGTGCAACTGCAGAGGAGTACAAGGGTAAGTTATCACTGTATTTAAAACACTCTCCCATCAATTTGAGTGTCCATAGAACTTAGCACAAAGATACCATTTTTATATGGACCACCTCGTGATGTCCGTAATTCCGGTGAGAGCTCATCAGGGGTGCCCGGTTGGGACCCGTGTCTCAGGAACTCTGCAGTCGCCTGCAACAGCAAGATTTCCCGTGCCGCGATCTCCTGATATCTTCTGGGTTCTCGTGTCCCAGCTGATGTCTCACGTCTGACGTCACGGAGTCCTCTCTGGCCGTGTGCCAGTATTGAACTTTACAATCCTTGCAAGCCTCTGAAAGTATGATACAGTGCAGCCATACGAACCCAACAAGTTTCGCTTCTTACTAAAACTTTGTCAGGGGTAGTGGCTTTATCACCTCCTCATACTTTTATATCCCTAGCACTAACGAATACAATTAACTAGTTAATCACATAACAAATTGCATAGATTGAAAGTCCATTTAGGCAGATATATTAATCTAATTCATTTGAGCATCAGTACTAGAGTATACAGTAAATATTAAGATTAATCACCATATAATATCCTACCATTGTTATAGCAGCAATATGAAATAACATTTTAATTCAAATTAAATTACATAAATTAAAATAATGTTGTGAAAAGAAGAAAGAAGAGCTCCCTAATACTGTATGTCGCACTGAAGAAAACACCCTTGTCTGTATTAAAAGTATTTTTTTTATTAATAAACGGATTAAAATATATTTTGCAGTGGAGTATACAATGCACCAAATAATTTAAAACAAATTAAAAATGAAGGAGGTGTCTGTGTGCTAAATCTAGACGGCAGTGTAAATAAGGGAGATAGCTATTAATCACTATCTCATCCCACGGTTATGCTATTGGACTAACCGTGGTAATAGCTATTCCACTACAATTATAGGTCGTCAGATAACAAATCCTATATAACTGAGAGTGTTAATGGTTAGGGAGGGCTACTAGCTCTTTATGTCTATATCAGTGTTTGTATGTGGGGTAATACTGGGACTAATGTGAGATCTATCTCAACTGTATATTAGTCCATACCTCTATATACACATACACAGTATCACCAGACCACCAGATGCAGAAATGACTGAGCCTGTAGGTCTGTTATGGTGAACCACTTGATATACACTGGCCAATTGCTCCTATGAATTGAGTTTGAATAACATAGTCCGCTTAGACCATAATCTTAGAATCTAACTCTCAAAGTACAGAGAAATAGGATATAGGGGCTGCAGCGGTGGTTGCAGTATCCCCCCATTGAGGGGAGACCTCCCGGCAACCCATGGATGGTTTATTAGGATGACTTGCGGTGGAAGGCATGAATTAGACGGTTAGCATGTACCTATCGATGAGGAATCCACACTCTCTCCTCCAGGCCAAAGCCCTTTCAGTGTACGAGATACTGCAATCCTCCTCTGGACATTCTGGAGTTGAGAATGATTTGTACCTCATATTCTTGTTGGCCCTCCACCAGTATGGGTTGCAGAGGTTTAGGTTGTCCTTTGGAGAATGAGTCTTGCAGACAGGGTCTCAGAAGAGAGGAGTGGAAGACGGAGGGAATCCTCATATTTTTTGGCAGTTATAGCTTTTTGGCAGTTTCTGTGATACGGAATGGTCCGATAAAGCACGGAGCCAGTTTGGGTGAGGTTACCTTTAAACGAATATTTTTTGTGCATAACGAGACCCTTTGTCCTACAGAGTACCCTGGGACCTCTCTACGGTGGCGATCTGCTTGTCTCTTCTGTAGTTTACCAGCGTGCCATAGGTTCAGTTGGATCTTCTGCCACAAGTCTTGTAAGTGTAGGATCCTGTCTTCTGCGGCCGGGACTCCCGACTTCGAGATAAGAGAAGAGAACACAGAAGGATGGAAGCCATAATTGACCATGAACGGCGACTGTTGGGACGATTCATTCTGAAGATTATTATTGGAGAATTCTGCCCACAGAAGCAGTTCTGCCCAGTCGTCTTGAGTATCAGCAATAAAACACCTTAAAAATTGTTCCTGAGCCTGACGAAAAGTGCAGTGTGACGTCCAGACTCTTACAAAACGCCCTCCAGAACTGGGAGATGAATTGGGATCCTCTGTTGGATACTATGACCTGGGAGGTCCCATGTAACCTGAAGATCTCTCTGATGAAAACATCGGACAACATGGGCGCGGTGGGTAGACCTTTCATAGGGATGAAGTGTGCCTGCTTAGAAAACCTGTCCGCCACTACAAGGATGGTATCCATGCCTCTAGATGTAAGCAACTCAACGATAAAGTCCATAGATATATGTGTCCATGGACGTTCCGGGATGGGTAAAGGTTATAGGAGACCCGTAGATCTGTTGCGTGGAGTTTTGTTCCGTGCACATGTGGTGCATGTAGCTACGAAACCTTTTATGCATGACCCGGTACTCATAGTGCCCGTCGCGAGTATTGAATGCAGTCTTCCATTCGTCTCCTTGTCTGATTCTGACCAGATTATAGGCGCCTCTGAGATCCAATTTCGTGAAAATACTTGCTCCTTGAAGTTTGTCAAACAATTCAGCTATCAATGGAAGGGGGTAGCGATTTTTTATGGTGCGTTTGTTGAGACCGCGATAGTCTATGTAGGGTCTGAGGGTTCCGTCCTTCTTCTTGACGAAGAAAAAGCCTGCCCCTGCAGGTGATGAGGATTTTTGAATGAACACCCTCTGGAGATTCTCCTGGATATATTGTCTCATAATGAACCAGAAGAGAAAGAACTCAGTTTAAAGTAGCACTCTATTATCTGTAGTAGGATAGTGTGGTTGATTTAAAAATATATCTTTATTGAATTAAATGTTAAAATATTGGTGCATGGAGTGGAATAAAAAGATCAATGGACACTATGTCTGATGACTCAGAGTGTTTCACACATAGTGATGACAACTTGTGTCAGTGCCAGCTGTAGCAGGTCGCTACCATTGATTAGACCGCTGTTAGCAGTCTAGACATGACAATGTCAGATGTGCTAATAGATGAGTAGTTGCATTCCCCCTGGCCAAAAGAGGAACGTAGTGTATACAGAGGCGGATTAGTTTCAATTGCTATTTGATAAAGCCTAGAGCTGCAGAGTATGCCGCATAGTAGGAGGGTGATGGTCTGTAACTTAGGGCCTCATGCAGTAAGTGCCGATTAGGCTTTTATCGGCATTTTCTCACCAAATTTGCATTTAAGATTCAGTAAATCGGCATTTTGTCTTCCCGATAAAAATTTATCGGCATGCGGCTGCCGATAACCCACTTATCGGCACTTTTCGGCACTTTTTGAAATCGGCTGTATTCTAGTAGCCCCGATCAGCTTATCGGTGCTGATCGGCACTCAAAAATGGAGATTTCTACGGCAATTTGTCCCACCAACTAAAGTTGGCACGTTGGAGGGGAGAAGGATCGGCAAGGTTGCCGGGACGGCACTTAGAAAAAATAGCTAATCTCTACATCAATGGAGTCAATGAAGCGGGGACTTATAACTTTATAGGAGTGTTTACGTGCTATTGCTCATAATACAAATGTGCTTGGCATTACAGTGTCGATGTCATTCACTTCATCGTGTCACCGTTTACGTTTATTATTGGCAGAACATTGTACTTTTCTATGTTATGATGATTTGCGTGTCACATTAGTCTTAATGTTATGATGTGTCAATGGAAACTCCTATAGTAAACTCTTTGTAAGGTCCGGGGGAACGCGCGCACGGCCGAGGAACTTTACGTCCTCCCTCAGGAGGAGTTCCCGCCCCCAGCTGAGGCCGCACACACCTCTCCCCGACGGCGCACACGCCTGATGTGCGTGCACCGCTCACAAGCTACACATCTAGTGCAGCTGTGGTGAGTCTTTACCTACCAATCCCTATCTTCCCTGGGGCCGCTCCCTCGTTACTCCCCCTCACCATATTGGTCCTTCCTCCTACTTATACCTTGCTCAGCCATTCATTCTTTGGCTGAGCATAGCTTTGTATGACCTGTGTTAACCACGGTCGGGCCTGCCTCAGTTTCTGTCTCTTTGTGTCCTTAGTGATCCCTTGTGTACCGAACCGGCCTGGCTGTGGATCCGCTCTGGACTTCTCAGCGCTAAAGACATGGACCACAAATAGGTTGAGCAACCAAGCCCCATGCAGCGACTTCTCCAGCTAGAGGCGCAGCTTGCCTCCATGACGCAGGAGCTCTCTAGACTCTCCTCGTTGCAGCCTTCCCCAGGCTCCTCTGCCATGGCAGCTGCAGCGTTTCCCTCCCCGGGTCTTCCCGTGGCTGTGGATCCTCATCTCCCGGCTCCCAACCGCCATGCAGGGGATCTCCACGAGTGCAGAGGGTTTCTTAATCAGTGCGAGATGCAATTTGAATTATCTCCTTCGCGCTTCCCCACTGCTCGTTCAAAGGTGGCCTATATTATGTCTCTCTTGAATGGAAAGGCTCTAGCCTGGGCATCCCCCATCTGGGAGTGGGACCCTGCCATGACGCATGACTATTCTCGCTTTCTTCGAGAATTCAGGCAAGTATTTGATACGCCTGGTCGTCAAATTACGGCAGATTCTTCTCTCTTCCATATTTCCCAGGGTACTCGTCCTGTCGCCGAGTATGCTTTGGACTTCCGGAACATCGCGGCGGAGACCTCCTGGAGTGATGGCTCACTATCAGCAGCTTTTTGGCAGGGTCTGTCGGATGCCATCAAGGACCAGCTGGCCACTATGGAGAGACCCACCAGACTGGAGGATCTCATTGCGGTCTGCATCCACGTGGACCAGCGGTTACGAGAGAGAAGACTTGAACGTGCTCTTCCTCGTACCACCTCCTCCCGGTCTTCCAGCCGCAGTCTCATTCATTACGTCCCCCAACCCATGGATGAGCCCGAACCTATGCAGCTCGGAGGTCATCGGCTATCCGCGTCTGAGAGACAGCGCCGTCGAGATGGTGGATAGTGCCATTACAGCGGTCATCCCGGTCATCTGCTGGTAAGCTGTCCTCTGCGACCGGGAAACGCCAGGACCTATGAGAGGGTCTCATTGGGTATAATCTCTTCTCCTCTTTCTTCTCCTAAAATACTTCCCAATCGTATAATGCTGCCTATTTCTCTGGCCTGGAATAACTCCCTGATCCCCGCTTCTGCATTTATAGATTCTGGGTCTCAGGGGAACTTTATTGATCAGAGTTTTGCCTATAGGAATGGGATTCCATTCCGATCTAAGGCTGTTCCAGTTGGTCTGGAGGCTATAGACAGGCATCCACTCCAACCAGCCTTTATTTCCCTGGAGACTTGTTCTCTATCCCTCTCCACGGAGGACGGTCACCAAGAGAAGATTATCTGCAGGTTTTCTGCAGGACACAACGGTTCATCAAAATGTACTTTGCAAACAATCCTTAAATCAAGCTGTTCTCTCTCCAGAGTTTTCAGGGTATTTCCCTGCTTCAGGCAGTATACAAGAAGACAGACCTTGATTCAGTAATCTCTCCAGTAACTCACTTCTGTCTGCTGACCAGCCCGGCATGTGTGCACATCCTGGGGTTTTTAACACACCTTGATTAGGCAGCTGGGATTCAACTAATTGCCATGATCTTCCCAGCTGAGGTTAACCTCATCACTGCTGCACTGCAGACTAAACATATGTCTGCCAGGCATATAGCTGGTGGCTTTTATTTACCCTGTCACATTCCTCCCCTGTTAATGTGTGGCTGGGGCTACGCATGGCTGAAGCCCGACCATCCACTCCTTCTCTAGAAAAGAAATCCGCATTTGCGTTCTCTTTTCCCGGTCAGTGCTGAATCTCAAATGAGAAGGGTTGGAGGGCCATATACCACCTAGTTAACCTAGCATTGGAATCTTTCATGCTATTTAACCACTTCAGTGGTCTGTCACCAGGGTAAAATGGACTCCTGCCAGGTAATGCCTTAAAGCCTCGATTGCCCACTTTACTGCGAGGCACTCCTTCTCAATCACTGAGTAATTTTTTTCCCTTGGGAACAGTTTCCTACTCAGGAAAAGGATAGGGTGTTCAACTCCCTCAAACTGTTGTGACAACACTGCCCCTAGCCCTATCTCTGATGCGTCCGTTTGCACTAAAAAAGGCCTGTTGAAGTCTGGGCTTCTAAGGACGGGACCCTCTGATAGACACCTTTTTATGTCCTCAAAGGCTCTCTGACACTCCCTTGACCATACCACTTGTGTAGGGGCACACTTTTTTGTGAGGTCCGTTAAAGGGGCTGCCACTTCCGAGTAGTTGGAGATGAAGCGCCGGTAGTATCCTGCTAAACCCAGCAGAGAGCATACCTGCATTTTTGTTTGGGGGGTCGGCACTTCTTTCAGGGCAACTACCTTGTCGCTAGTGGCCTTGCTTTTCCACCTTCCACTGCATACCCTAAGTATTTGGTTTCTGCCTTACCCAAGGCACATTTCTTAGGGTTGGCTGTGAGCCCTGCCTCTCTTAGAGATTTGAGGACCGCTTTCAGCCTATTTAGATGGGCCCGCCAGTGTTTACTATAAATGACAATGTCATCTAGGTTGGCTGCGGCATAAGTCCTATGGGGTCTCAGCACCTTATCCATGAGTCTCTGAAATGTGGCTGGGGCTCCATGCAGTCCAAACGGCATTGTTACAAACTGGTATAAACCCATGGGAGTGGCAAAGGCTGTTTTGCATGTGAACTTTTCCTCTAAGGGTATTTGCCAGTATCCTTTTGTTAAGTCCAACGTGGATATATATTCCGCGTTACCAAGGGCGTCAATTAATTCGTCCACCCTTGGCATCGGATATGCGTCAAACTTGGATACCGCATTGACCTTTCGGAGGTCCACACAATATCTTACCTTCCCATCGGGTTTAGGGACCATAACTAGTGGACTACACCACTCACTGCATGATTCCTCAATCACTCCTAAGTGTAACATTTCTTGTACCTCCTTCTCTACCAGGGCCCTACGACTTTCAGGCAACCTATAAGGACGGGAACGTACTTTTACCCCAGGTTCTGTCTCGATCGCATGTGAAATTAAGTTAGTTTGTCCTGGTAAATCAGAAAAAAATCATGGAATTGTGTAATTATTGCTAACAAGTCCCCTTTTTGTTCAGAGGACAACTGTTTACCCATTGGGATTTTATCGTCACCCACGATGTTCTCCCGTGGGGGCTGAGGACCCAAGTCCGTTTCCTCCTGCACCGGGTGGATGACTACAGCCTGCTGCATCTTCCAGGGTTTCAGCAAGTTCACATGGTAAATTTGTTTACCCTTCCTGGACCCTGGTTCAGCGATCTCGTAATTCACATCACCCGTGCGGCGGAGTACTTCGAATAGGCCCTGCCACTTGGCCAGGAGTTTACTCTCGCAACTGGGTAATAATAGCATCACCTGGTCTCCCGGGTGAAACACTCTCATGCGAGCATTCTGATTGTAATGTCTCTCCTGACTGTCCTGGGCTGATCTAAGATTCTCCCCAGCAAAATGGCCGACCACATCTAGGCGCTTCCTAAGGTCTAGTACATATTGCAGGGTATTCTTAGAAGGGGACTGCTGTTCCTCCCAGGACTCCTTTAGGAGGTCTAGGATACCCCGGGGTTGGCGGCCATACAGCAGTTCAAATGGAGAGAATCCCGTGGAGGCCTGGGGAACTTCCCGCACTGCAAACAGCAGAAAAGGGAGAAGTTCATCCCAGGCTCTCTTCTCTGAATCCACAAATTTCCTCAGCATCCCTTTTAGAGTTCGGTTAAATCTTTCCACCAATCCGTCAGTCTGTGGATGGTAGACCGACGTCCGAACAGACTTGACCTCTAGTAATTTTAAGACATCCTGCATCAAGTTAGCCATAACATTTGTACCTTGGTCTGTCAACATAACCTGGGGAAGTCCAACCTGTGAGAACAGCTCCAACAACTTGTTGGCTACTTGCTTCGCCGTTGCTGTTCTCAGGGGGAACGCCTCAGGATATCTTGTTGCATAATCAACAATTACCAGAATAAACCTGTGCCCTTTCGAAGAAGGTTCTAGAGGTCCTACCAAGTCTACCCCAATCCTCTCAAAGGGAACTGACACCAAGGGTAGAGGAACCAAAGGGGCTGGTTTTTGTCCCTTTGGACTAGTTAGCTGGCACTCCGGACATGCCGCACATAACTTAGCAATATCACTATGCATCCCTGGCCAATAGAATCGGGACGAAATACGGTCCAATGTTTTATTCCTGCCCAGGTGACCACCCCAAGGAACAGTATGGGCTAGAGTGAACACAGAGTTAACAAACGCCTTGGGAACCAATATCTGTCTGGTGACCTCCCCTGTTTGTGTCTGCCTATTCACCCTATATAGGATATCATTTGATAACTCAAAATAGGGGAATACTATCATCCCCTGTACATTCAAAATTTGCTCAGCAATTTTTACCACCTTGTCATACTGTCTAGCAAGGACAGGGTCTTCCCTTTGCCTCTGGTGAAAATCAGGGCGGTATAGGTCTGGTAAGTCTCCAGGGCTCATATCCCCCTCCCTCTGGCCATCCCCAGCCATCACTTATGACCTCTGACTACTAGAATGGTCACCTTGAGACCCAGATTTCTGCAACCAGTCCTGTTTATCAGAGCGTCTTTGCTTCCGAGTCTTTTGAACCCGGTGTCTACTGGGAAACAGGTCTGCCGAGAAGGGAAACAGTTTGCCAGGGTTCTCCTGATAAAAACACAGATTAGGTAGCGCTAACTATATGGATAATCAATCCCTAAATTAGGGGGCTGCCTATATACTAAAAACTGAGCCCCTGGTCAGATAACAAGAAAGGAAAAAAAAAAAAGGATTAGTATTATAAAAGGCGCCACGTGAAGGATATAATCACCACCAGGAGGAGACCGATGAGGATTCCGTGATAAAGATGTGCTTAAAAAAAGTAAAAAAACACAGACAATAGTGTAATACTGTTAAAACAAACAACATATACTATTACTAATTATATATCAGCTGAGATCAAGGTGAATTGAAAACAACATTTAATAAATATTAAAACACTGGACTAACAAAACATTACAAATGAAATTTCAATGGTAACAATTAAGGACAATTAATATGGGACCATGTAACAGCTGTCACTGGGTGATTGCCCACTCACCGGACGAAAGATATATACAAGCAGTGGATATATCTGAGAGTATCCCCTCTTTCTCCAGCTACCACTGTCACCAGCTCTCAGCACGGGCCAGGGAGATGTTTGCACACGCCTGACTGATGTGCGTCTCTCATCCTTGTTTCCCCCCCGCAGCTTGCGAGGTTTAGACGTGGATTTGTGCAGCTCCCACCACTGCTGCGCCGAGTTTTGGGCCAAAGGAAAAAGCTGTACACCGACAGCGTGGCCTCCCTCCCACTGGCGTTCTCTCCTCGGCGGTAGTTTTTCAACAGCAGATTCGAGCGGATTTGATGATAGTCAACAGCAGATTCGTCACGGAACTTTGCAGGCAATTGCAATGCACTGGTTTAGGTCTCCACGAAATAACCCTACGCGTTTCGAGCGCAGCTCTCTCTTCCTCGGGGTTCTAACAATGTGTCCCACAGTGTCCTCTTATATAGGTGTCCGAATAAATCCATTACCACCCTAATTTAATTGTTGCACATGCGCAATCAACATTGTGTGGAAATCAATGTCCTTTTACTCACACATGGCAGTGTTCTCAATAGTGGAAAAACAAATATAACATGTTAAAAAAACGATCTCAGCTGTATATATATATATAACACATATTATAATGTGTTATGATGAATATAGCACTAAATTGGGTGATAATAAATAAGATATAAACCAAACGGTGAAGTGTGTGTTTATGTAATTGTTTAGTGAGTATGTGTAAAAAATAGCACTGAAAATAGTGCTGTGAGGATACTTTAATTAAATGTGAAATAATGTGTAATAGAACATTATAATGTACATATGTATTTTAATATATAATCTCCTATACAATTGATTAAAAAAATGTGTTTAATAAACAATGAATTATATATCTTAATATTGTGTGTAAATATATATGTGTAGTGATTTATATAATATATAAAAGAAATGATATATATATAATGTGCATAAACTACAAGTTTAAAAATTATAAAAAAAATTTTTTAATTAATTAAATATATGTGCTTATAAAGTGACAATTTTTTATAATTTAATGTGAAAACATAATATTTCTACCAATATTTTACTTTATTAGAATAACACCAATTAATAAAAATTACACAACAAATTATAAAAATTTTATGCAATCAATATTAACATAATATTTTATTCTTTATACTAATTGTATGCACTACAATATTTGTACATAATCCTCTTTTACACCCTTTAATGTAGAATCAAGAATACAACAGAATGGACAATCTACTATTTGAAATTACTGCCCAGAAAGGTTTCAAATCGAAGTCAACGTTGAGGCCAAGTGGGGATAGGGTCTTTAGCTCGTAAATCCAATAAGACTCCCGTCTCCCCATTGGCCTACACAGCGTTTCCTCCTCTCCAGTTTGGGGGTGATGGTCTCATTGCCGTACATTCAACAAGTGGGTTCTGGTTGTGCACTTGTTGAAAATGATAGATACGTTGTGCGTTTGAACCCTCTCCTATGTTATATATATGTTCATATATCGTCTTTGGACGGGTCTGGTAGTCATACCCACAATTGCAACCACATGGACACTCCAAGAGATATATTACAAATGAACTTTTACAAGATGTGTTGTTGAATGTATAATTTTTGGATGTCTTATTAGATGTGTATTGAGATGTTTTATGCTATTTTGCACGCAGTACACCTTTGCATGGGAATGCCTTTATTTGTGACATTATTCGTAACTTTGGTTCTAAAGATGGGCAGCTAGGGGCTAATTTGCGTCCGATATTTGGAGCTCTAGTAAATACTATCTGAGGATGTTCTGGCATATCCCTTCAAGTTCTTTACTTTTGAGGATGGGCCAATATTTTTTTAAATATTTTCCTTATATTTGGTGCCATCTGATTGTATTGTGTTATAAAACTAATATTACATTTGTTTTTATCTTTGTTCTTATACTGTAAAGATTGGATCTTTCCATCGCTGCCACTTCTGTTATCGTATTGTCAAGATCTTAGAAGATACTCTCTATCAGAATTTTTTGCTTTAGATCTTTGGCTTGACTTTGAAATGTTTTGGCACATGAACTATTCCTTTAAGTCTGATAAATTGTCCCTTGGGTATATTTTTAACCCAAGAGGGATTTGTGACTGCGTGCATGGAGATAATTGTTTGCCTGTACGGGCTTAAAATAAGTCAATTGCTATTTGATCATGATCGGCCCGAAATGAGTAAATCTAATATTCTATAGATGTTGAACTAGAATTAAAGGTGAATGTTAAATTATATGTGTTTTGATTCATATATTTTTGAATTCTTCTAAGTGCTCTAAAGTGCCGACCAATATAAAATAATATCATCTATGTAGCGCCGCCACAGGACCAAATCCGCTCCAAATGGGCAACTGGACCATAATGATGTTCTTCCCAGCTACCCATAAATAAATTCGCATACTGGGAGCGAATTTGGTACCCATGGCGGTGCACACACCCTGTAAATAATACTTGGACATAAAATTAAAAAAATTGTGTTTAAATAAATTGAATTCCAGAAATAATAAATGACTTTTGTCTGTTGATAAGGTGATATCTTTTCTAATGTATCAGAAATTGTCTTTGCATCCTGGTTATGGTATAACTGTAATAAGAACTTACATCAGCTGTGACAAATAATAATGTATTTCCATTGGATGTCTTTGAGGGTCTGCAATATGTGGGTAGTGTCCCTAACATAGGAGGGCAACTGCACAACGTATGGCTGGAGTTTATTATCAATATCTGGGATAGATGTGAAGTTAAAGATTGTATTCCCGATATTATCGGTCGGGCCGGGAAAGTTTAAATTTTTATGGATTTTTTGGATGATATAAAATAAAGGAATACGTGGTGAAATTATAAAGAAAATCAAATTCGTTTGTAATGATTTGTTGTCTAAACCTGTAGTGAGTATTACATATGATTGCTGATATGAATAGTGGGGTCAGTGGGAGGGGTTGGTATGTGGACACATCTCCTAGAATCCTAGAAACTCCTCGATATATATAATTTGTCCATAATTACCAAACCCCCCCCTTTGTCAGCAGGTTTTAATGATTATTGTATCATTTTCCTCAAGTGCACGTAGAAGTGTTTTTATCTCCACACTTAGATTATCATGTTTTTGATTTTAAAGTTCGGCTTTGAACCTCAATATCATCGTGACCATTGGGCAAACGTTCCACAAATGGCCACACTCACAATCTCGGGAAAAACGTTGATTGATTTTTAATACTTTATTTTTTTTGGGGTGCAGCAGAGATGGGTAGTTGACTATTTCCATCTAATCGGTAAGCGCATCCCTTAGAAAATATTTCTTGAGGCATAGCTTTCGTACATAGCGTTGATATCTATGTACAACTAAAGCTATCAGGCCTGTTACTGGAGCAAAGGATAATCCCTTACTATAAGTTTTTCTCCTTTGCTGTAACTTGGTATTACTGATATTAAATATATTATTGTTTAAAGGTTTGTTTCTTAGTGTTTTTACCTTTCCCATTCTTTCGCCCTCCTCTCGTTCCTCTAAGGTGTTTTTTTTTTTGCTTTTTGTGTGTTGTTCTCTTGCGATCCACTCTTCCCCAATAGGTCCCTTATTGCCTCTTTGGCATTCTTGGTTTCCTGGACTGTCTCCAATCTAAAAAAGAGAAGTTGCCCCTCTTCTCCTCACGACCAGAGGCAGTGTGATGCCGTTCTCTATCTAAATCTAGAGGTTGGTATTATTATGGTGGTTATATTGATCAAAGATATTATCCAATCTTTCTCTAATTGATTACAAGAACACAATGTGTTTACTTTGTTCATTTGAGGAACTAGTAGTGCTGATGGTACATTTGATCTAGATGTCTGTCTAACCAAATTGGGTTTAGGATGTGATATTGTTTTCTCTTCTGCGGTTTTGGGTGACACAAATGTACTGGTTCGTTAGATGTGATTTTGTTGCTGGGGATATTTTCCTATATTGGATGGAATCTATGTGAATAATCTTAGATATTATCTATTAAGATTTTGTTTTATCAAAATCTTGTTTAGTTTTTCCAGTTTCTATAACCCAGTGGCATAATCATTTTGTCACGTTGAAACTTCACCTGTTTAGAGGTGATAGTTTCATTCTGTATTTGTCCATTCTGTTTAATTCTAGACTCAGCAAGGGTAACTCACTGTGGTCTTTTATTTTTCAAAATATCCTTTCATGTCATTGTATTCTTATCTAATGTTTCAAGGCATACTTTGCGTTTTGGATTTAAAGGCGCATTAATTCGAAGGAACAATTGTCAAGGATGCGGTTCCATTCAAGATGAATGATTCACTTTGAAAATCACTTGTGGTTTTTTGAATAGTCTCACCCACGTGAATACGTTTTTGCTCCACATATTTTTCTATTGTAATGGCATCCCAAATTGTTTTTCTCATTAATGAGGAGTTTTTCCAATTTTCTGCCATTCTTGTATATCATTTTGGACATTGTCAACAACATTGGAACTTCATCATCAAAAATATGCGGTATAATTCAATATTTCTGGTAACTCTTTGTGCAAATAATAGACATAGTAATATAGAAAAGCAGCTAGCCTTGGGGGGAAAACAACAGATAAAAAACACAGTTAGGTAGCGCTAACTATATGGATAATCAATCCCTAAATTAGGGGGCTGCCTTATACTAAAAACTGACCCCCTGGTCAATAACAAGAAAGGAAAAAAAAGGATTAGATATAAAAGGCGCCAACATGAAAGGATATAATCACCACCAGGGAGACCGATACGCTTCCAGGTGATAAAGATGTGCTTAAAAAAAGAGTAAAAAAACACAGGACATAGTGTAATACTGTTAAAACAAACAACATATACTAATACTAATTATATATCAGCTGAGATCAAGGGTGAATTGAAAATAACAACATTTAATAAAATAATTAAAACACTGGACATACAAAACATATACAAATGAAAATTTCAATGGGTAACAATTAAGGACAATTAATATGGGACCATGTAACAGCTGCACTGGGTGAATTGCCCACTCACCGGACGAAAGATATATACAAGCAGTGGATATATCTGAGAGTATCCCCTTTCTTTCTCCAGCTACCACTGCTACCGCATCAGCATCAGGGCCAGGGAGATGGTTGCAGCACGCCTGACTGTATGTGCGTCTCTCAATCCTTGTTTCCCCGCAGCTTGGCAGGTTTAGCCCGGTGGATTTGTGCAGCTCCCACCACTGCTGCGCCGAGTTTTGGGCCAAAGGAAAAAGCTGTACACGCCGGACAGCGTGGGCCTCCCTCCGCACTGGCGTTCTCTCCTCGCGGTAGTTTTCAAACAGCAGATTCGAGCGGATTTGATGATAGTCAACAGCAGATTCGTCACGGAACTTTGCAGGCAATTGCAATGCACTGGTTTAGGTCTCCACGAAATAACCCTACGCGTTTCGAGAGCGAGCTGCTCTCTTCCTCAGGGGTTCTAACAATGTGTCCCACAGTGTCCTCTTATATAGGTGTCCGAATAAATCCAATTACCACCCTAATTTAATTGTTGCACATGCGCAATCAACAGTGTGTGGAAATCAATGTCCCTTTACTCACACATGTGCAGTGGTTCTCAATAGTGGAAAAACAAATATAAACATGTTAAAAATAACGATCTCAGCTGTATATATATATATAAACATATTATAATGTGTATATGATGAATTATAGCACTAAATTGGTGATAATAAATAAAGATATAAACCAAACGGTGAAGTGTGTGTTTGTGTAATATGTTATAGTGAGTACTGTGTAAAAAATAGCACTGAAAATAGTGCTGTGAGGATACTTTAAATTAAGATGTGAAATAATGTGTATATAGAACATATATAATGTACTATGTGATTTTAATAAATATAATCTCCTATACAATTTGCGATTAAAAAATGTGTGTTAATAAACAATGAATTATATATCATATAATATTTGTGTGAAAATATATATGTGTAGTGATTTATAAATATATAAAAGAAAATGAATATATATATAATGTGCATAAACTACAAGTTTAAAAATTATAAAAAAAATTTTTTAATTAATTAAATATATGTGCTTATAAAGTGACAATTTTTATTAATTTAATGTGAAAACATAATATTTCTACCAATATTTTACTTTATTAGAAATAACACCAATTAATAAAAATTACACCAATTAATAAAAAATTTATGCAATACAATATTTAACAATAATATTTATCATCTTTATACTAATTGTATGCACTACAATATTTGTACATTAATATCATCTTTGTTACACCCTTTAATGTAAGAATCAAGAATACAAACAGAATGGACAATCTACTATTTGAAATTACTGTACCAGAAAAGGTTTCAAATCGAAGTCAACGTTGAGGCCAAGTGGGGATAGGGTCTTTAGCTCGTAAATCCAATAAGACTCCCGTCTCCCCAATTGGCCTACAGCGTTTCCTCCTCTCCAGTTTGGGGTGATGGTCTCAATTGCCGTACATTTCAAACCAGTGGGGTCTTGGTTGTGCACTTGTTGAAAATGATAAGATACGTTGTGCGTTGTTAACCCTCTCCTAATGTTATATATATGTTCATATATGCGTCTTTGGACGGGTCTGGTAGTCATACCCACATATTGCAGACCACATGGACACTCCAAGAGATATATTACAAATGAACTTTTACAAGAAATGTGTTGTTGAATGGTATAATTTTTGGATGTCTTATTAGATGTGTATTGAGATGTTTTAATGCTATATTTGCACGCAGTACACCTATTGCATGGGAAGTAGCCTTTATTTGTGACATTATTGCGTAACTTTGGTTCTAAAGATGGGCAGCTAGGGGCTAATTTGCGTCCGATATTTGGAGCTCTAGTAAATACTATCTGAGGATGTTCTGGCAATATCCCTTCAAGTTCTTTATCTTTTTTGAGGATGGGCCAATATTTTTTAAATATTTTCCTTATATTTGGTGCCATCTGATTGTATTGTGTTATAAAACTAATATTAGCATTTTTGTTTTTATCTTTGTTCTTATACTGTAAAAGATTGGATCTTTCCATCGCTGCCACTTCTGTTATCGTATTGTCAAGATCTTTAGAAGAATACTCTCTATCTAGAATTTTTTGCTTTAGATCTTTGGCTTGACTTTGAAATGTTTTGGCACATGAACTATTCCTTTTAAGTCTGATAAATTGTCCCTTGGGTATATTTTTAACCCAAGAGGGATTATGGTGACTGCGTGCATGGAGATAATTGTTTGCCTGTACGGGCTTAAAATAAGTGCAAGTTGCTATTTGATCATGATCGGCCGAAATGAGTAAATCTAAATATTCTATAGATGTTGAACTAGAATTAAAGGTGAATGTTAAATTATATGTGTTTTGATTCATATAATTTTTGAATTCTTCTAAGTGCTCTAAAGTGCCGGACCATATAAAAATAATATCATCTATGTAGCGCCGCCACAGGACCAAATCCGCTCCAAATGGGCAACTGGACCATATATGATGTTCTTCCCAGCTACCCATAAATAAATTCGCATAACTGGGAGCGAATTTGGTACCCATGGCGGTGCCACACACCTGTAAATAATACTTGGACATAAAATTAAAAAAATTGTGTTTTAATATAAATTGAATTCCAGAAATAATAAATGACTTTTGATCTGTTGATAAGGTAATATCTTTGTCTAATGTATCAGAGATTGCTTTGCATCCTTGGTTATGAGTGATAACTGTAGATAAAGAACTTACATCAGCTGTGACAAAATAATAATGTGATTTCCATTGGATGTCTTTGAGGGTCTGCAATATGTGGGTAGTGTCCCTAACATAGGAGGGCAACTGCACAACGTATGGCTGGAGTTTATTATCAATATATTGGGATAGATGTGAAGTTAAAGATTGTATTCCCGATATTATCGGTCGGCCGGGGGGAAAGTTTAAATTTTTATGGATTTTTGGAATGATATAAAATAAAGGAATACGTGGGTGCAAATTATAAAGAAAATCAAATTCGTGTTTAGTAATGATTTGTTGATCTAAACCTGTAGTGAGTAATTTACATAGTGATTGCTGATACTGAATAGTGGGGTCAGTGGGGAGGGGTTGGTATGTGGACACATCTCCTAGAATCCTAAGAAACTCCTCGATATAGTATAATTTGTCCATAATTACCAACCCCCCCCTTTGTCAGCAGGTTTAATGATTATTGTATCATTTTCCTCAAGTGCACGTAGAATGTTTTTATCTTCCACACTTAGATTATCATGTTTGATTTTAAAATTACGGCTTTGAACCTCAATATCATCGGTGACCATTTGGGCAAACGTATCCACAAATGGACCACACACAAATCTCGGGAAAAACGTTGATGGATTTTTAAATACTTTATTTTTTTGGGGTGCAGCAGAGATGGGTAGTTGACTATTTCCATCTAATCTGGTAAGCGCATCCCTTAGAAAGTATTTCTTGAGGCATAGCTTTCGTACATAGCGTTGGATATCTATGTACAACTTAAAGCTATCAGGGCCTGTTACTGGAGCAAAGGATAATCCCTTAGCTAATAAGTTTTTCTCCTTTGCTGTAACTTGGTATTTACTGATATTAAATATATTATTGTTTAAAGGTTTGTTTCTTAGTGTTTTGTTACCTTTTCCATTCTTTCGCCCTCCTCTCGTTCCTCTAAGGTGTTTTTTCGCTTTTTGTTGTGTGTATCTCTTGCGGATCCATCTCTCCCCAATAGGTCCCTTATTGCCTCTTTGGCATTCTTGGTTTCCTTGGACTGTCTCCAATCTAAAAAAGAGAACGTTGCCCTCTCTTCCTCACGACCAGAGGCAGTGTGATGCCGTTCTCTATCTAAATCAATTAGAGGTTGGTATTTATTATGGTGGTTATATTGATCAAAGATATTATCCATATCTTTCTCTAATTGATTACAAGAAACAATTGTTCTACTTGATTCATTTGAGGAACTAGTAGTTGCTGATGGTACATTTGATCTAGATGTCTGTCTAACCAAATTGGGTTTAGGATGTGTATATTGTTTTCTCTGCGGTTTTGGTGACACAAACTGTACTGGTTCGTTAGATGTGATTTTGTTGCTGGGGATAATTTTCCTATATGTGGATGGAATCTTATGTGAATAATCCTTAGGATATTTATCTTTATTAGATTTTGTTTTATCAAAATCTTGTTTAGGTTTTTTCCAGTTTCTATAACGACCAGTGGCATAATCAATTTTGTCACGTTGAAACTTCACCTGTTTAGAGGTGATAGTTTCATTCTGTAGTTTGTCCATTCTGTTTTTAATTCTAGACTCTAGCAAGGGTAACTCACTGTGGTCTTTGTATTTTTCAAAATATCCTTTCATGTCATTGATTTCCTTATCTAATGTTTCAAGGCATACTTTGCGTTTGGATATTAAAAGGCGCATTAATTCGAAGGAACAATTGTCAAGGATGCGGTTCCATTCAAGAATGAATGATTCACTTTGAAAATCACTTGTGGGTTTTTTGAATAGTCTCAACCCACGTGGAATACGTTTTTGCTCCACATATTTTTCTATTGTAATGGCATCCCATAATTGTTTATTCTCATTAATGAGGAGTTTTTCCAATTTATCTGCCATTTCTTGTATATCATTTTGGACATTGTCAACAACAATTGGAACTTCATCATCAGAAAATATGCGGTTAATGTCAATATTTCTGGTAACTCTTTGTGCAAATAACATAGACATAGTAATATAGAAAGCAGCTAGCCTTGGGGGGGAAAACAACAGATAAAAACACAGATTAGGTAGCGCTAACTATATGGATAATCAATCCCTAAATTAGGGGGCTGCCTATATACTAAAAACTGACCCCCTGGTCAGATAACAAGAAAGGAAAAAAAAAAAGGATTAGTATTATAAAAGGCGCCAACATGAAAGGATATAA
>WSYH01010172.1:0-23874 GCA_036426205.1 Ascaphus truei | reverse complement strand
TATATATTCCAGAATCACTATCTGCAGTGGTGCAGTGGAAGTGTGTTGTGTGAGTGTAATTACCCACACACTCCACATTTTAATAACACACATACATCTATATGTACACATTCACATATACGCATTTGATATAAAAAGAGTTGTTAATATTTGACATTATATACACATGTGCAATGGAATAAACACTGGCATATGGTGTAATTCACCTATCTGAGCTACTCTGCGTCTCTGATCCTTTTCTCCTGCTGCACTGACAAAATCTGTGTGGAAGATCATGTGACCAGGCAGTCATTAGATTCAATTGGTGCACTACTAGAGAGAGGGCAGGGCTCAAAAAGGGGTGTGCCAGAGCCTGTTACATAAAAGGAAGGGGTTGTGCCTTTGTAAAGTGTTGCTATAGGAACAAAAATGCTCGTTACATTATAATACATTAAAAATTGTCTTTCATAGTTGTTTTTAAAAAAAATGCTACAAGTATTTTCTCATAGTACAGAACTGATTTATTTTAAAAAAAAAACACACATGCAGGATATTGCTTGAACTGCAGCTTTAAGACAATATTGTAACATATTACAGTTATATTGTATGTTTGTCATCTTGTCAACGGGCTGCCAGAGGGTGTCAGCCATTTCCTGCCGGTAGCGGTCATTCCTGTTACAGCTGATCTGATATTAATCCTGAGTAAAATATTAGAGTTATAATGAAGCCTTTCCATATTCACACATTACCCTGTTCTCAATGCCCTATCTCTACACAATCCCACTTACTACCTTCACAATTCCAACTCTTTCAAATAACAAGCAGGTCTCAGAAACACAACACCCTTCTTCTCTCCCCGAACTTTCTGTTTCCACTCTCCCTTTCCCAATAGATTGTAAACTCCTCAGAGCAGGACCCTCCTTATCTACTGTACAAATGTATGTTAATGTTTCAGATTTTATTGGTATAATCTTCCGACCACATTCTACTGCACTGCAAAATATGTTGGAGCTTTATAATTAAATTATAAAAATAATAATACATTTTTTATTATATAAAAAGCATATAGAAAGAACAAAATAAAGAAGGTATGAACAAAAATTAAGTGTAACAGGTATTCCCCCACCCCCAATCGCAGATAGAGTGCATGTGAGGGGGAACCTATATGTTACCAGGTGTGGTGCAATATACCTGTTAGGCTCACAGGAGGCCTGAGCCTCCACCAGTGAGAGCCTGGGGTGAATCCTCTGGAACGATCTTACATACAGCGCCTCCACCTGTGTAGGATTCTAGGAGTGTAGAATGTTCCCTACACAGGACCCACATATAGTAACCACATTCACAGGAGTATAAGTATAACAGTTTACTATTTGCAGAATCAAACATAACACATATGTAGCCCTGGTAAGAAATGGGGGCTATATATCTTTCTCCTACTGGTGTAAGTCCTGCTAAGGGCAGGCCGCCAGTAGTTATCATGGGTTTCCCCCGCTTCAAGCCCTGCCTTGATTGGTGGAGGTAGGCCCCTGACTCTGTGTGGAAGGCATGAGACACAGGGGAGGGGCTTGCTGACATCATGAGGGGTGGGGCTGTCTAAACTTAGGGCCTCATGCAGTAAGCCCCGATAAGGCTTTTTCGGCATTTTATAGCCGTTTTTTGCCCTCCTGATTCAGTAAGCCCCGATAAGTGGGAATTATCGGCAACTTTTCTTGCGAAAAAAAAATTTTCCCCACCCGGCTGCCGATAAGCCACTTATCGGGACTTTTTTTTCCCGCCTGAATTCAGTAAGGCCCGATCAGCTTTTCGGTGCTGATCGGCACCCCAGATTGGCTATTTTATGGCCAATCCGTCCCGCCAACTAAAGTTGGCAACTTGCTGGAGGAGAAGCATCGGCAAGGGCGACACTTAGGAAAAATCAGCCCTTTTTCCTGTCTGTGATTGATGCCGGGGGTCTCCGGAGCTGATACCCGCACCGGAGCCCCCCGGCATGCATCCGAGGCAGGAAAAATGCATTTAAAAGCCGCTTCATTACCTTAGCGGCTAACCGCTAAGGCAATGAAGGGGTTAACCCACCGTGCCAGCGTTATTGTGGGTAGCGGGGATGGGTGAGGGGGGTATTTGGCCCTGGGTGTGAGTTTAGGACTTGCGGGGGGGATGCGGGGGCACTTAACCCCTTCACGACCGTAGCGGTTAAAACCGCTACGGCCCTGAAGGGGTTAAGGCCTCCCGCTACCCACCCGCAAGCCCTAAACAACCACCGTTGGGGCTAATGCCCCCTTCACCCACCCCCACTACCCACAATAATAAAAAAACACACCCCAGCCCCACAATAACGAAATAAATAAATAATTAAATAATTATATATATACACTGGCGACACACTTTATTCGAGCTCGGCTAGTCCCACGAATTCGGGTATACCCGGGTGTATTGAGGTTTGTGACTGTTTTCTGCCCGAGTGCATTGAGTTATTTTCCGGCAGGGATTGAAGCATTTTATTCCCGTTGGCTGCAATACTGCACAGTACATATATATATACTGCATTACAATTCATGAATTTATGCCATCTGGTAGACACACGAAGCATTGCAGCCTATTAAATCCTAATCATTATCATTTAACAGATCAGCCGCCCATCAGCCAGGCATGAACCCAGGCTGGGAAGGCAAATGCAACGGGGCTTGTCAGAGGTGAGGAGCGGCGCATTCCAGGTATCTGCCAGGTACATACCGGGTATTTGCTCGAATAAAGTGTGTCGGTGCAGTATATATATATATATATATATATATATATATATACCCAACAACACCTATACCCCCCTAACATACAGTATAGTAATGGGCAGAATGACTATTATCCACAAATGGATAATAGTGCAGTTGTCCATTTAAAATACATACACAACAATATGTATGTCTGTATGTATGTGTACAGATATATATACAGGGTAAGAAATGATAGTGTTGTTAAAGCTTCTTATTCTGTATTGTTAATCATTGTGGCTATGCATTGATGTGTGCTAAATGTATTTTATTTTTAGACAGATGTAAGTTTTGGGCTTCCAGGCCGTACAGTAGGATATGGAAAGCCTTGCTTTAGTATATTGTAATTGTTGGTGTACTTTTTTCTATGTTTTGAAGTTGTTCTCTGTTAGGATAGCTTTAGTTCATTGTGTAATTGGTATGGATGGTATTTTAATTGTTTAGGGATGTAAGTGATGTGTGGTAATTCATTGATGGTGAGTTTATTGGATTAAATAATATACTTCTTGTGATGTATGGTGATTTGAGTGGGATTATTGTATTGTTAACATTGATTTGCAGCGTGTACATGCAGTTTACATGTTATGCTACATGTATACACTGTAAATGCAATGTTTTATGAGGCATGTGAGCCTACAGATTGAATGATTAAATGGAATTTGGTTAGGCAATGGGTATTTATTTCACTGAGGATGTTATGCATAACTGTTGTAGGCATTGCAGGATGGCTTTACCCCTTAATTACCTTTCAGGTTAGTACCCGATAAGGTGATTAAGGGGTTCAGTGTTATGTTAATGATATTCAAATGTTGTGGCTATTTATAATGTTGGCAACGGACCCCAAGGATGATGCTGGCGACGGAGGCTTCTTATTGATGAGGTTAGTACAATTTTCTTTACATTTTAACGGTATTGAATGTGTTTAATAATGGCCAAATAATGTATTATCCCTATGTGGATAATAGTTATTTGGCACATTATTGTACTGTATGTGCTGGGGGAGGGGGTATTAGGCCCAAGGGTATTTGGTAGGACTCCCCTGTGGGTATTGGGTGAGGGTGGTTGGGGGGGCTTTGTGGGGGAGGGTATGTGGGTGATGGTGGCTTAACCCCTTAATAACTGTAGCGGTTAATAACCGCTATGGTGATTAAGAGGTTAGGGGACATTAATTTGGATGTTGTAATTCTTGTGTTTGTTTTGCAGAAGCGGATGGGGCATGGGCAGGATGAAGATGAGGATGGCCTTTATCGTGGCAGTGGGACATGGGTGAGTGCTATATGTATTTAATGTCTTTATTGTTGTGTATGTATTTTAAATGGACAACTGCACTATTATCCATTTGTGGATAATAGTCATTCTGCCCATTACTATACTGTATGTTGTGTATTGCTGCTATGTTTATTGGGGGCATTTGTCCCCAATAAACATGCTACTATGCGTTAACCCCTTCATTGCCTTAGCGGCTATCCGCTATGGTAATGAAGCAGCATTAATGTATTTTAATTATATTGTGCGGAAGCAGGAGGCCCCCTGAGCTGAAGCGCATTTATTTGTGGCTCAGAGACCCCCTGCCTCCCGAGTTACAGGCCCCGGTTTGGCCCATCGGTTACAGTGTGGACGCCATGTTTATTGCGGGGACGCTATAAACATGGCGGCGACACTGCCACCCGATGACACATACCGGGGCCTGTAACTCGGGAAGCAGGGGGTCCCTGCTCCACAAAGCAATGCGGTTCAGCTCAGGGACCCCCCTGCTCACTGTACAGTAATTAAAAAGACATTCATCTGCTCTCATTAACGTGCACATAGCCGCCAAGGTAAGGAACGAGTCTTTATTGATGTGTGTGTGTTTTATATTACTGTACATGTGCAGAGGGTCTCCGAGCAGAACCCGCGTTGGTTTCAGGTCGGGGACCCCGGCCCCCCGAGATACAGGCCCCTTTAGGGGTCTACCGGTATCCCTCTGGTGTTTAACAGGTCGCGGTACAAGACGTGATCGGCGACCTTTAAACGCCGAGGGATACCGGCACCTCATAAAGGGGCCTGTATCTCGGGGGGCAGGGGGTCCCCGGACCTGAAACCAACGCGGTTCAGCTCCGAAGACCCCCTGCACATGTACACTATGAGTAAAAGTTGTTTTTAAATACTTTTTTTGTTGCCGATGTTTGCGCTGAGAGAGCGGCTTGTCTCTCTCAGCTGCAAACATCTATCGGCACCAAAGGCTTATCGGGAGCCTTATCGGGAGCCAGGCTGTATCGCCACAGGTCATCGGCAGCTTTGCTTTCGCAGTGCTTCGGCAGGGATCGGAAGGATTCGGCCCTTACTGAATACTGCGAGGGCAAATCGCCAAAAAATGGCCTGTTAGCCACCAATCCGCAACCCTTACCGAAAATGTTGGATCGGGGCTTACTGCATGAGGCCCTAAGTGTTGCCTGTTCCTGTTAGAGACAAGCAGTTCTGTCCTGGAAGCAGAGAAGTGTTGGAGCGACTGACCTGAGAGGTCATGATTAGAGTGATACCTGTGCTAGGAGAAGAAGCTAAAGACCAGCCTGTTTAGAGCTGATAGCACTATGGTGCGGTGGACCAATGCCCCTCACCCTGCTCAGGAGGTGAGGGGGGGGTGGAAATCTATCCTCACCCAGAGGGTATACCCTTGGGGTAAGTGTCGGGGGTATTGAAGCCCCATACAGCCCATCCTGCAGGGGTACAGCCTGGAGGAGAAGGAGTGGAGGACAAGACCCTGTACACTGTACATGAACTGCTGCTGTGTATAAACTGCTGCTGTGTGCTGCTACAGAGAGAATAAAGAGACATCGCTGCTTTTATCAAAGACTTGTGTGTGAGACTGAAATCTCTCGCCCTGAGACCAGGGCTTCTCTGGGAGGATTTCACCCTACCCCTATAGGGCTCGCCAGAGATGGAGGCGCTGCACCACCGTTGCTAAAGAAGATGGAGGCATATACCCCAGAAGCCTGTCCCTGTTATCCCCAATACCATCGCGGGAGACTCAGGCCCTCCAGTTCCTCACAGGTACGCACCACCATAGTACACGTAGCCAGCCCCCACTACACCCTAGGGGTCCAATCTGCGACCGGGGGGGGGGGGAACATGGGTTACACATACATCAACAATAACCCTCAGTGTCACCCTGTAACACTACTAAGCACAACTATCCTCCTTCTCACAGTGCCTTAACCCCACGTGTGGGACAGCGCTGCCCACTAAGATGAAGTGTATAAGTGGTGCACTTGGTGACTTGGATAATACCTGCCCGGTGCTCCTGCAACTGGGTAGCGCAGAACTGTGGAAGAGGACCCGTCTGTATCCAGCACCGAAGCCTCAGCGTTAGGGGTCTCCTTCTGAGCAAGCTCACCGCTCAGACAGTCTCTGTCTCTTCTCTGCAGAGAATACTCCACTGCAACACTGACCCTTCTGTCAGAGCACGCAGCACTGCAGCTGTATCCCTGACTAAGCTGACTGCAAACAGGGCAAGGTCTCTACCTAAGGGGCCTTCCCTAAAGCAGCCACAAATGGGGAGTTGAGCCTAGCTGGGGCCTAGGGAGTAACCTGGCCTAGTGTAAGAAGCCACTTGTTCCCTACACACACCTTCCCCTACCTTATCCCATCACCAACTGACTCCCATGGTCTGTGCGCAACATTGTATCTTTCTCCAGCAGGAGAAGCTGCAAACTCTACTGGCTGTCTGGCTGCATGTGACAGGGATCATAGGGCAGTCCCCAGAGGCTGCTGTGTGTTGTAGTCCTTTATGGCCCTCTTTAACATTGGGGCCGTGTGCGCAATGGCCACCGCTGCTAACTGCGCATGTGCGAACTGGGGGATGCCCCTGTCTATGGAGCGCCTCTTCTCACTCCCTGTAATGGCCGCCGCATCACATCTGCGCACGCGCGAGCCTTACGCCAAATGCAAGATGGCCACCGTGTCACCTCTGCGCATGCACGAGCCTCCGCACCTGCGTGGACACAGTAAAGATGGCGACGCCCTGCCACTGATGTCGCCGGGAGCCCCCGGGCGATGCGCTCGCCCCCGCAGCAGCACACAAGCAAGGGGGAAAGGAACCGGGGGACAGGAGGGACGCTGGCTACATAAGGAACACGTGCTAACAAAAGGGACAGCAACTATGTTAAAGAAAAACCAATAAGAATACTGTAAACCAGCGGTGTGCAAACTGGGGGGCGGGAGTTTTGACTGGGGGGGCGTGGGCCATTGCAATGGACCTGCGCTCTTCCCAGGCATTTAATGCGGGGGATTGCGCGAGGCCTCTGCAACAAGGAAACTTTCCTTGTTTCAGACGCGTCTCCATGGCAACGCGGGTCATGTGACGTGGCGTCGCCGGCATCAAATGACGCCGCGGGTCACGTGGCGTCATGCGACCCCGGAGCGTCATTTGACGCATGTGGAAGGTAGGAGAGGGGGAGCAAGACCGGGGGAGGCCTGGCAGGGGGGCGCAGCTTAAAAAGTTTGCGCTCCCCTACTGTAAAAGTGAAATGCAAAACTTTCAATAAACATGACATACTGTAGAGTAAATACACAGTAGATATATTGGGTGCGACGGAGACAGACCTTCAGTAAGGGGTCAAACTCCCTTTTCGTGTACTTAATGCAACTTCTCTGCTAATCTAACGTGTTCCCTGTTTGGTAGAACATTAACCAGAGCATTAATAATAGTGTTTACTGGAAACAGATGTGATGTGTAAATTGTCCAGTGGGGAATTAGGATTATATATATATATATATATATATATATAGCCCTCTTTCCTTATGACTAGGCGGGTCTACGGGTGCTATCTTTACCTGCTGGCTCACAGAGATCTGAGCCTCTGCTACTGGGAGCCTGGGGCAACAATATAAGAACTGGCAGCGCCTCCACTTGCCCAGGATCCCCAATACATGAGATTCCCCTGAACAAGAACGACAATAATACCTTGCATATGTATATAACGTACTGCTTTACTTTATAGAATATACGCACACCTCTATACATATAACATTTACACACCAGTAGCCATGGCCACACGTCACTTTGAATAGTGTCCTCCCACCACTGTCTGTCCCACACCATGTCCAGCATGACCGACCAGTTCCTTGGTCACTTAACCTCCCAAGTGTCCCCAAAGAACCCACCACCCCCCAAGGTGGGATCAGCGCCTGTAAGGTACCGGTTTGTTGGTGCACGTGTGTAATACCTGCTGGGCGTTCCAACACCCGGTCGCAGATTCTTCACAAAGGATCCGCAGATCCAGTGTCGTCTCTCACGAGAAGTCCCACACCGCTTCCATGGGTTGCAACGTCCAATAGCCTGAGCCCAGACTTATGATGGCAGGCTCCTCACTGTAGCGCTGAGTCCCTGACTAGCTCTTCTAGGGTTGCCAGGTGGCTTGTCCAAAAATACTGGACACAATGGTGAAAGGTGCGACGCGCAAGAATCGTTGGTGGGGAAGAATGTTATTTATAAATTACCTGACTGTTATGTAATTTTTTCTAAATTTCACTCCAAGTGTTCACCAATTTGCACCAATTTATATTCTATTTCGTAAAAAATCTGGGGAGGAGTCTTGGGAGGGAGCGCCCTTCTGTGAAGTTTTTTTAGGAAATAGAATATGAAATAGTGCAAATTGGTGCATGCCTGGAGTGACATTTAGAACAAATGACAAAATGGTCAAATAATTTATAAATAACTGACCTGCAGTCATACTGTACATGGCGAGCAATACTGATCTTACTGCTCCTCACACAAATTCCAAGATTGTTGCACCCCTTCCCATCCTCTCTCTCTCTCTCTCTCCCCTTGTCCTCTCACCCTCCTCCCCCCCCTTGTCCTCTCCCCCCCCCCCCCTTTGCCCTCTCACCTCCTCCCTTCATCCTTTCATCCCCCCATCCTCTCATACCCCCTCCCTTCATCCTCTGTTAACCCCAATCCCTTCATCCTCTCACCCCCACCCCCCTGTCATTATCAGTACAGTAGCTTTCAAATTTAGACATTCAAATCCAGCTTTAAATTGCATATTAAATCATGCCATTGAATAAGTAACCTGCTCTGTCTTCTTGGGGATGATCTGTAAGTAAGGGTGCTGCAGAGATTGCAATGCTGCTGGGATGAGGGCTGAGATCTGTAAGTAAGGGTGCTGCAGAGATTGCAATGCAGGGCTGAGATCAGTAAGTAAGGGTGCGCGAGATTGCAATGCTGCTGGATGAGAGCTGAGATCTGTAAGTAAGGGTGCTGCAGAGATTGCAATGCTGCTGGGATGAGGGCTGAGATCTGTAAGTAAGGGTGCTGCAGAGATTGCAATGCTGCTGTGATGAGAGCTGAGTTATGGAGCCTTTCTGAGAATTTACAATGGGGGTTATTTTTAATAGATCTTGAAAATGGGAAGACTGTTAGTATAGAAAAAGAAAAGTGAAGGTGAGTGAGCAATTAAACAAAGTTGTCAGTACTGTATGTTCTGTCTGTCACCACACACACACACACACACACACACACTGAAACATATATACACACACACACACACACACACACACACAGACATATACATACACACTGAAACATATATACACACACACACACACTGAGACATAATATATATATACACACACACAAACACACATACAATGAGACATACACACAGACATTCACACACTCACACACTGAGGCACACACATATACAGGCAGGACACCGACAGAAAGACAGACACACACACTGAGACATACACATACATACACATACACACACACACACACACACACACACACACACGACACAGATAGACACACACACTGGCACACTGAGACACACACACACACACCTCTCTCTGCTGCATACTTTTCCTCCGCTCTTTGGCCCCACCCCCCAGGCTCCTGCCACTCCTGATTGGTTGCTGCTGTGTAATTCAGCCAATCAGAAGCTGCCCAGCCCCCTAGCAGCAGCAGCCCTGCTCTGTCCCATGTCCGGTGTTATCTCTCATATTTTACCGGACAGGGGAACCAAATACTGGCCTGTCCGGTTCCATACCGGGCACCTGGCAACCCTAAGGTATTCACACTAATCAGGCAAATTCCCTGTCTAATGGCCGTTCCCTGCAGCAACCACAAGCGAGTTATGTCTCAGGGCCTGCACTGGGGCCTAAGGGGAATACTGTCCTACGCAGTGGGTCACTGACCCCCTGTGCTACACACCTCCTCTCTCGTTGCTCTCACAGCCTCCTCTCACTAGTGCGGTCCCAACTGCCACTTCCCTATCCTGTCAGCAAAAATCTAAGCACCCTATTGGCTATCTCAGGACAGGTGACTATGCAGAGGCTTATGGGAATCGTAGTCCCAGCTGAGAGCCTCTTCCTCATTGGCTCCTGTTCGCGTGCTTTTTACTGCGCATGCGCGACCTCGCAGCACAATGGCGGCGCCCTGTATAATATCGGGAGCCCCCGGCGACGCAGCCACCCCCGCAGCGCTACTACCCTCTGCGGAGGTAAGGGGGGAAACCGGAGACAAGGGGGTGATCAAAGGACCTGGCTACATGTATATATGTAAAATACGTCCTTTCCTCACCACGCAATGCATAAAAATGATCATGCACTTTTAATATCCCAACGGAACTACTGTAACCTACTCCTAGTCACCTAGTCAGTCTCCCCTCTTCCGACTGTACCCTATTAGCTGGGCAGGGAGGGTTACATATACATACATACATACTGTACATAGTATATATATATCTGTACCGGGTTAGCCACACTTAATAATAAAAAAAAATACTCAATACCGTTCTGTTGCTAACGAAATGCTTTTACTTGTGTGAGCTTTCGAGATACACTGACCTCTTCTTCGGGCGGTGTTACTGTACAATGGATAAAGCAAGAGAAGTTTTACTTTAAAACAGCCTGGAATGTAATAATAATAATAATATGTTCTTGTACAGCGCTGCTAGTTTTATGTAGCATTTTACAGAGACATTTTGCAGGCACAGTTCCTGCCCCGTGGAGCTTACAATCTTTGTTTATAGTGCAACAGGCACCGGGAGATAAAGTGACTTGCCCAAGGTCAAAAGGAGAACCAGGTTCCCCTGCTTCAAACTCGGTGCCAGTCAGTGTCTTTACTCACTGAGCCGCTCCCTCTCTTTATTTGTGGATGAAACCTATCCCTCCCCCTTGTGCAGCTTGCGATTTATAACTTTAGGTATTAAATGGTCCCTGAATGTTTGTGATGTAAGTGTGTGTGTGTGTGTGTGTGTGTGTGTGTGTGTGTGTGTGTGTGTGTAAATATAAATTTAAAAAGAGCCCACAATGTATACAGTGTTCTCCAATGCAACTACAGCACAACACTCATCACTGCGAAATGCTAAAAGAACTAGATTGGGCATCACTAGAGTCTAGGCGCAAAGTTCACCTTTCCTATCTTACCTTTAAATACTTTCTGGGCAAGCTACCCAGCTACCTGAACAAGCTCCTCACCCCTACCACACGCAGCACTTATCACCTGAGATCAGACTCCAAAAGTCTGTTCATGGTTACAAGGTTCAGCAAAGTATCCGGCCGTTCCTCCTTCTCTTACCGTGCACCCCAAAACTGGAACAACCTACCAGAGACTCTCACAGCCACTGAGGCCCGTCAACAGGGGGGGGGGGGGGGGGGGTCTCCCGGGGTTGGCGTCCCGGGCCCCGTGAGTTAATAATAATAATTGAAAAAATGTAAAAATGCAGTGTGGCTGCGGGACACCCGTGGCAGGTTTCTCCGCCGGCAGCGCCGGAAGTCAGCTGGGCTAAGCTTCCGGTGCGCCGGCATTAGAGGGAGGCCCGGCGCGCGTGAGCAGCAGCGTGGGACAGACAGTTGCCTGCAGCGGGGCGGGGCCGGCAGCAACTGCTGTGAGCTGCTGCCAGGCCCCCCGCAGTCACTGCCCCCTGCAGTACCGCCAGCCACCGCTCCACCCCCTGCAGCCACGGGCCACCCCCCTGTAGCACCCCTGTAGCACTGCCACCCCCCGCAGCCACCGCTCCACCCCCTGCAGCCACGGGCCACCCCCCTGTAGCACCCCTGTAGCACTGCCACCTAAACCCTCAGCCACCGCTCCACCCCCTGCAGCCACGGGCCACCCCCCTGTAGCACTGCCACCCCCCCCCCCCCCCCGCCCCCCCCCCGCCGCCCCGCCCCCCCCCCCCGCAACAACGGTCCTCCCGCAGCCATTGGCACACCGCCCCCCCCCCCTCTATACAGCCACAGTGTGTGTGTATATTTAAGTTATGGTGGGTAAAAAAAAGTGGCAAAAAAATCCTCCACAGTAAAGCATATAGCACCGGGGCTCCGAGAGATACTGCTTCTTCTGCTCAACTGTGTGTGTGTGTGTGTGTCACAGACTGTGTGTGTGACAGAATGATGTGTGACAGACTGAGTGTGTGTGAGAGAGGGGGAGTAGGGGGAGATGAGAGGATGGAGAGGGGAGGGAGAAGGAGGGGGAGAGGAGAGAGAAGGAGTGGGAGAGGAGAGAGAAGGAGGGGAGGGAGGGAGGAGGGAGAGTGGGGGAGGGGAGAGGAGAGAGGACAGAGGAGGGACAGAAGAGAGGAGGGAGAGAGGAGAGGGGAGGAGAGAGGTAGAGAGAGAAGGAGGGAGAAAGGTAGAGAGAGAAGGAGGGAGAGATGTAGAGGAGAGAGGTAGAGGGAGAAAGGAAGGGGAGAGAGAATGAGGGAGAGAGGGAGAAGGAGATGAGACAGAAGGAGAGAGGGGGAGAGGAGAGGGGTGGGGAGAGGAGAGAGAGACGTAGAGGAGGGAGAAAGGAAGAGGATAGAATGAGGGAAAGAGGGGGAGAGGAGAGAGAAGGAGGGAGAAGGGGAGAGGAAAGAGAGAAGGAGGAAGAAAGGTAGAGGAGAGAGAAGGGGGAGAGAGGAGAGAGGGGGAGAGAGAGATCGATTGATCAGTGGGGGATGATGTGAGATGCAGGGGGGGGTGATGTGAGATGCAGGGGGGGTGATGTAAATCATAACAAAATATATACATATTGTTTATTCAAAAGTATGAGTTAATTATTATTTATTACCCCCACTGCTTTACACGTCTATTTTGTGATTTACCCCTGTCGAACATGTGTCATCCAGATAGGGGTTCCCCGAAATTTTAGAAAATACTTAAAGGGTTCCTCCAAACAAAAAAGGTTGGGAATCACTGATATAGCAAATGGAAATATTACTGTATGCTCATTTGCATGTCTTAGGTCTGCACCCCTGCCTTTCACCATTATCGCCCAGCATACAGTGCTTCCACTGCAGCAAGGGATTCAGGGAAATTACATGCAAATGAGCACACAATGTGTCACCTTTTGTTTCAAATCCATTTTGACATGGATCCCTACTAGGGGATCCATGACACACACACACACACACACACACACACACACACACACACACACACACCAGCACACACACACACACACACACACACACACACCAAATACTGTAATACAAATAACAGATCATGGGAATAAGTGCTTCAGACATAAAAGTAAGATTTAGCAAAAAGGAGTCCCTGCTCCGAAGAGCTTACAATCTAATTGGTAGGTAGGAAGAACATACATAGACAGTAGGATGGCATTTTGGTAAGTGTGTCTGCAAGGGGCCAAGCTTTATCTATCAGTAAATAAGAAAGATACAATGAAACACAAATTAACACATGAAAGCCTTGGTAAAGCAAGGGAGACAATAGAAAATACCAGAAAGACAAGTTTAGTCCTGGTACTAATTAAGGAGAATGGTTCATCTGTATTGAGTGGTCAGTCTATCCAATGTATACATTATATGTTGGTCAGTGTCCTGGTGAGAGCATGAAGATGAAGCCTTTTCTCTCCTTCTTGTATCCCTAGTGAATTAGCAAATGTGTTGGCATTCAAGAAAGCAACTTATTAATAATTATTAATAAGAAAATATGCATCTCCAACATCAGTCACCAGTCTCAATCAATCAATAAATCTTGTGCTATTAAGGAGCTTTATCAGTTTCCTTCTGATGCTCTTTGTCACCGGACTCCTCCCCTCCTACTACTCCTTTACCCCACTTACCTGCAGAGGTGTGGTTCAGTCTGGTCATTATGGCTCCTACAGGTATCACCATCCGACTGCTGAAGGATGGCAGCTCATCTCCTCCAAAGGAACCAGTCACCCCCCACCTCTGGCAGGAGTACCAGAAGCTGGTCCAAGAGTGTCTGCAACAAGGCCGCCTGTTTGAGGACCCTCAATTCCCTGCTGCTCCAAAGTCCTTAGGATATAACCAGCTGGGACCTTGGTCTGCAGAAACCAGAGGGATAGAATGGAGGAGACCCCAGGTACGTTGGCATGCTTGGGGTTAATAGAGGCTGTCATGGTTCAAGAGAATGAAATAATTGAGAATTGGGGAGTATGTATTGTATGTCTTTATTTATATAGCGCCAAAAGTGTACTCAGCGCTTCACAAAGAATACAGTACAGGGAATTAGAATTATACAATAAGTGCAGCAAAATCAGACAATAGGAAAGGAAATCCCTGCCCCGAAGAGCTTACAATCTAAGAGGTTTAATGGGAAACTTACAGAGACAGCAGGGGAGGGAATAAGTGCTGTAGATGGCAGTGCTTGGTCACAATGGGTGGTAGAGACTGAGTGTGGGACAATAGCCATGAGTGCAGGCTATTGGGATGCTTGATTTGTGGGGTAAAATTAAAGGAAGATCAGTGTTAAATGAAAATGTGACATTGCCTTTTCAGTGAGTGACAATGCCTTCCAATGCATGAGTGAGACAGTCTTCGAATGCATGAGTGAGACTGCCTTCCAATAAGCGAGACTGCCTTTCAATGAATGAGGCTGTCTTCCAGTGAGTGAAACTGCCTTCCAATGCAATGTATGCGTGAGGCTGGACTCCAGTGAGTGAGACTGCTTTCCAACTCCCACTCAGTGAGACTGCCATTAAAAAGTCAGACTGTCCTTTCAAATTAATGAGAGTCACTCTAACGAACAGGGCGACGTGTGTGGGTGAGGGGGTGTGCACAGTGGATACCAGTGCTATGGAGGTTTGTTGTAAGCATTGGGGATTAAGCAGAGATGTGTGTGTGTGTGTGTGTGTGCAAAGGGTTTGACAGGGCAGTCTTTGTGTAACTAACAAAGGCATTTGCTTTGATATAGGAGATCAGGTGCTGAGAAAAGTCCATAAACATTGTGTTTTCTTTGCATACAAATTGTTATATACGCCCATACCATATAATATCTCTAACTGTCCGTAACATATCTGTAAATATAAGGTATATAACCTCTGTTTATTTAATGTAACCATGTCTTGTCATCATACCTCTGTGCCCAGGACATACTTGAAAACGAGAGGTCACTCTCAACATCTTATTTCCTGGTAAAATATTTTATAAATAAATAAACGGGGAACGGGTTAAACAATAAGCTGCACAGTCATAATATAACTCTGTCCCATCCCGCACCCCGGCACCAGATATCCCGGCTCATCTCTTATCTATCTATTTTTATTATGCTGAAATCACAAGCCCTGCCCATGCACACAGCACTGTGTGCTCCAGAACAATAAAGGTTCAATAGAATCTTGGATCCTGCATAGTAATATTGATATAACACTAATGTGGTTTTGCATATAACTGCTTATGTACATAGTGCCGAGTATTCTATATCAATGCAGAACATAGCAACTTGCTATATACAACTGTGTGTGTGTGTGTGTGTGTGTGTGTGTTCCACCGCAGCAAGGGATTCTGGGAATGACATGCAAATGAGCACACCATGTCACCTTTTGTCTGAAAAACCTTTGTTACACGGAGCCCATATAAGCTAATGCTCGCTGTTAACACAGCTTTTAAGCACAGCATGGGAATCAGATGCAAAGCCAGAGAAACCACTCACAGACATGTTTCACCCTTAATGGGTATCATCGGTGTGAGGTTGGTTGTACTGCTGACTTCGCATTTTCAAGACTGTAGGGTTTACCATTACGTTTTAAGTTATGGTGGGTGAAAAAGGCAACAAGAAACCTCCACCGTATTGCAGATAGCAAATAAAAAGATCACTTGTGAGCACATTCACGTGTCTTAGGCCGCGCTTATAGTGTCCGCGACGGCGACGGGTGACGTCACCTGTCGCTGTCAGCGAAAGTTGGAATTTGCTTTCCGGTGACGTCGCGGGTGACCAGGTCTTTGATTGGTTCAGAGGCTGTCACATGTGGCGACAGCCTCTGAAAAATCAAATTTGACCATCTTCAAAAATTCGCACCGCAAGTGTCGCTCCATCACGTCACGCTTACTATAAGCGCATGCGACGGCGGCAATATATTTGTTTTGCCATGACGTCGCGTCGCCGGTACTATAAGTGCAGCCTAAGGCAGGTCTGCAACCCTGCCTTTCACCATTATCATACAGATAGAACCCCACTGATTGCACTCATTGCTATATTCACAGAACTATTGTCTGAAAACCTCCTGTGGTCCAACCACCAGAACAATTTAGGGTCTAAACCTTAACCAAAACAAAAAAGTTTTATTTTATCAAATACACATACTAATAGGTTAAAATATTAAAAATAATCCCCACGGAGGAGGTAGGGAGAGAAGGGGTAAATGGCCTCGAATAACTATATTAGAGCTGGTGGCCAAATACTTCCTTCCTCCTGCGAAGCGTGTTAGTCACGTGAAACATATGTCGGCAGAGTAGGACGTCGCGGAGGTGACGTCACGAAGGAGCTGCGGTCCATGCGGTCCATGCGGTCCATGCGGTCCATGCGATCCATGCGATCCATGCGGGTGCCTGCTGTCTACAATCACAGCTTGTATTTCACACGTTTGTCTTTGGGTTCTCCGTAACCCCCACATGTGCACATAACCATATATTGCAGTATTAAGGTCCATTAATTCCTTCTTTACACAGGCTGCTTTGTGTCATTAGATGTAGGGCATAATCTCTACAGTCTAATTATCCTCCGTGGATCAGCTGTGTTCAAAGTGGATAAGCAATATAGCAAGCTGTTTCTTACACTTCCATGGTGTGGTTACATGATTGTAACAGTATATTTGTATATACTTAACACAGACAAGGTTGCAAACCTAGAAGATGTTTTTGAATTCATGGTAACCTTATATTGTAGTGCAAAGATTACATTACTCCTACATAGGTTGCATTGTGGTTCCAGATATACGATATAGTTGTCACAGTGTAGCTACTCTCTGTGGATCAGCTTTAGGCCGAGTCCATAGATGGACAGGCCGTGCTGAGGCGTGCGGACGCTCCGCGCTGAGCCCCTGCATCCTCAATGAGGATGCCTTGAGAGGGGGCTCATGCGAGCGTCCGCAGGCGTGCTGAGGAGATGGAGGTTTCAGCCGAGCGCCAAGCTGTTTTTCAGCGCGCTGTCGGCTGAAAACCTCCAATCCCAGCACAGCAGTGTCGACGTCACGGCGCCGTGATGTCGACGTCAGTGCGTCGCGGGCGATTGGCCCAGCGACTTCACTGCCCCGCCTCCAACCACCTCCCCCCGGCTCCGATCGCGCCCGCTGGCTCGCCTGTATGGGCATGAAATCGCCCAGATTTCAGCAGGCGAGCCTCAGCGTCAGCGCGGCTCGGATCTCCTCACCCCTCTATGGCCCGGGCCTTAGGCATACACACAGCAAGCTGTTCCTCATTTTACCATTTATGGCTACATTAGGATAACAATATATCTATTTATATAATCCCAGCATCGTCTGTGTTACACCCTGACAACATAGGTATTGTGGTCTATGAGGCTCCGATATCATATACTGATGATTTAGTCTGTCTACGTACACAATATATCTAGAACCAATACTAGGCTAACTTCAGCCATAAATAATACAAGTATCTGCATTGAGAGCACAATAGTACTCTCACTATATCACTGTAGTGGCCATTATATGACCTAAGGATCGCAGGAGGAAGGAAGTATTTGGCCACCAGCTCTAATATAGTTATTCAGAGGCCATTTACCCCTTCTCTCCCTACCTCCTCCGTGGGGATTATTTTTAATATTTTAACCTATTAGTATGTGTATTTGATAAAATAAAACTTTTTTGTTTTGGTTAAGGTTTAGACCCTAAATTGTTCTGGTGGTTGGACCACAGGAGGTTTTCAGACAATAGTTCTGTGAATATAGCAATGTGTGCAATCAGTGGGGTTCGAGCCCTACTTTTGGTTCTATGTGTGTACTATAATATTCACCTCTTTTGCACCTGCTCATCTAATTTACATAGGACGTAATCACTACGGAGAGGAGTCTGATTCATCCATTTTTTTTATTCCACCATTATCACCCAGCATACACTTTTTACACTGCAGCAAGGGATTCTGGGAATAACATGCAAATGAGCACACTGTGTCACCTTTTGCCTGAAAAACCATTGTTACATGGAAGATGTACAGTATGTGACTACATTATGTATGTAATTATTTATGTGACTACAGCCCCCAGAAGGCATAGCAGGGCTGCAGTCACATGTCGCGCGAGAGCCAATAGGGCTGCAGTATCCCCGTGGTGGGGATTAGTTACATTTCACATGCTCAGCCCACGCCAGGCAGTCGGTGCTGGGACAGGATAGGGGTAGGAGGTATATGTGCAGGGGTCAGTGACCCTCTGCATTAGACCACAATACCCCTAGGCCACGACTCCCCTCAGCTTGTGGTTGCTGCAGGGACCAGCCCATAGTATAGGGACATGGCCCCTGTAGTACCAGCGTGAGTGAGGGACACAGACAGGACACGGCGGTCTCCTGTTCACAGGTGCTCTGGGACCAGACACCTATTATCTGGACATTTCTAACAGTGGTACCATCCATGCGGGACCCACCCACCGTAGAGGCGGAGACATCATGAATCACCCTTCTGGATCCGTGAATTCAAAGTACAGCCTCAGCGTGCCGGGGAGTGGACACACCCGGCAGGTACCGTCATCAAGTGCACCAACACCCACTGTACAGTGACAGCGCTGATCATGTATAAGGGGTGGGGGCTATAACTTGTGGACACTTCGATGGTAGAGTGCCCAAGGGCCTCATACAGTACTGTGGGGACTGTGTACAAGAGTGGGGAATATTGGTGGGTGGTTACAGCCGTGTGAGGCAAGTGGGTAGCTGTAACCAGTAGCCATAAGATAGCCTGCTATATGAACTGTTATTTTATGTTACCATGTTACCGAGAGTGTGTTCATGGTGTGAATGTATATGCATACATGTCCTGTAACGGGTACATCCACATAGTACTGTAGGATCCGTTACAGGTGGAGGCGCTGGCAAAGATTGTTCCGGAATACACCCCAGGCCCCCTGCAGCGGAGGCTCAGACCTCCTGTGGGCCTCAGGTATTGCACCACACACGCTGTAGACACATCACTTCACAGAGGGTGGGGGATACATGTGTTACATATATATATATATTTACACACACACCGTGTTTAACATGGCACTATCTCCCCTCTGTCTCTCACAGGAGATCTGCAGGTTCCCACAGTTTGTCTGCGAGGACATGAAATGGACAGATGTGTGTCAGGGACAGCTTGGTGAGTGGCACGCAATGTGAATGGGGCAAAGCATGACATGAAACCATGACAATCCTTTGTAACACAAACTCGCACAATAAAGCACAGACATTACAATGCAACACAAAATCAAAAAATACATAAATTTGCTGTATTTAACACAAAATGATACCATAGCATTGAATTCGGTCAGAAATGTCATTCGAGAAGATGAATACGAGTTTGCTTTGACGCATTGCTCCATATTCTGCATGTCTTTACGTGAAATGTAAGAAAGTGAACCAGAAACATTTACACCACCTCAGATGGATTTTTTGGACGCAAATACAAAATAAATAAGGGATGTGTGGAGAAACAGAGTTTAATACGTTGCATTAAAATCTGTGAGTGATAACACTCCTCCCGTTTGTGCCATATAACTGCTGCCTATAAATCTTCAATATAACTCATCCTATTGTTCCATATAGTCTCCCCATTTAACTCCTCCTATTGTGAATTCTCCCCCTATAACTCCTATTGTTCCATATATACTCCCCCTATAATTAAAAAAAAAAAAAAACTCCCCTTGCTTTCTCCTGTTGCTCCATACAGGAGGAAGCCACAACCTCCATATTAATGAACAATTGGTTAACTGAGGAAGAAATTCATAAGCAGCGTGAAAAAATTAAAGTAAATAAGGCACCTGGCCCCGATGGAATTTATCCAAGAGTTCTCATGGAGTTAAGCTCAGTAATAGCCAAACCATGTATGTATGTATGTATGTCTTTATTTGTATAGCGCCATAAAATGTACATAGCGCTTCACAGTAGTAATACATGTCATATAAATAACAAATATAAATAACACATCATGGGAATAAGTGCTTCAGACATACTGTAAAAGTAACATTAAGGAAGGAGTCCCTGCTCCGAGGAGCTTACAATCTAATTGGTAGGTAGGGAGAACGTACAGAGACAGTAGGAGGGAATACTAGTAAATGCGTCTGCAGGAGGCCAAGCTTTGTGTCATGTGTCCATGATTATCCAGTGCTACTCATATGCTTCTTTAAGCAGATGTGTCTTAAGGTGGGTCTTAAAGGTGGATAGCGAGGGGGCTAGTCGGGTATTGAGGGGAAGAGCATTCCAGAGGTGTGGGGCAGAAAGTGAGAAAGGTTTAAGGCGGGAGAGAGCTTTAGATACAAAGGGGGTAGAAAGAAGACATCCTTGAGAAGAACGCAAGAGTCGTGATGGTGCATAGCGAGAAATTAGGGCTGAGATGTAATGAGGGGCAGAAGAATGTAAAGCTTTAAAAGTGAGCAGTAGAATTGAGTGTGAGATACGCGATTTAATCGGAAGCCAGGAGAGGGATTTCAGCAGGGGAGACGCTGAGACAGATTTAGGAAAGAGTAGAGTGATTCTGGCAGCAGTGTTTAGGATAGATTGTAGGGGAGACAGGTGAGAGGTAGGAAGGCCGGACAGCAGGAGGTTGCAGTAATCAAGACGTGAGAGAATGAGGGCCTGAGTCAGAGTTTTAGCAGTTGAGTAACAGAGGAAAGGGCGTATCTTTGTGATATTGCGGAGGAAAAAGCGACAAGTTTTAGAAACGTTTTGAATATGAGAGGAGAATGAGAGAGAGGAATCAAGTGTGACCCCTAGGCAGCGTGCTTGGGCTACTGGGTGAATGATCGTATTTCCAATAGCAATGTGGAAGGATGTAGTAGGGCCAGGTTTGGGAGGTAGTATAAGGAGCTTTGTTTTTGCCATGTTAAGTTTCAGTCGGCGGATGGCCATCCAGGATGATATTCCAGAGAGGCATTCAGAAACTTTGGTCTGTATAGCAGGTGTAAGGTCAGGGGTTGAAAGGTAAATTTGTGTGTCGTCAGCATAGAGGTGATATTTAAACCCAAAAGATGTGATTAGGTCACCTAGAGAGAGTGTGTAGAGAGAAAAGAGAAGGGGTCCCAGGACAGAGCCCTGGGGTACCCCCACAGAGAGATCAATAGAGGAGGAGGAGGTGTTAGCAAAAGAGACACTGAAGGTACGATGGGAGAGGTAAGAGGAGATCCAGGATAAAGCTTTGTTCCGAATACCAAGAGTATGGAGAATGTGAAGGAGAAGAGGGTGGTCCACGGTGTCGAATGCTGCAGAGAGGTCGAGTAATATGAGCAGAGTGTAATGACCTCTGTCTTTGGCAGCGTGGAGGTCGTCAGTTATTTTAGTGAGGGCTGTTTCAGTAGAGTGAGCAGTGCGGAAGCCAGATTGTAGAGGGTCTAGTACAGAATAGGTGTTGAGAAAGTGTAGCAATCGAGAGAATACAAGACGTTCAAGGAGTTTGGAGGCAAAAGGCAGGAGGGAGACAGGTCGATAGTTAGGACAGGTAGGGTCAAGCTTGCTGTTTTTGAGTGATGGTATAATGGTTGCATGCTTGAAGGATGAAGGAAAGGTACCAGAGTAGAGGGAAGAGTTAAAGATCTGTGTGAGCATAGGGATTATAGAAGGAGCAAGAGGTTTTAGGAGATGGGAGGGAATGGGGTCAAGTGGGCAAGTGGTAGAGGGCGAAGAGGAGATCAGCAGTGATACATCCTCCTCCGAGATAGCAGAAAAATAGTCAAGAAAGACAGGAGGAGAGTTGGGAAGCATTGTGGGATGGGAGGAGACAACAGATGGGATGTTCTGCCGTATGGACTCCACCTTTTTCTTAAAAAAGTCAGCAAAGTCCTGAGGTGAGATGGATGCAGAAGAGGAGGCAGCTGAGGGTGGTCTGAGTAGAGAGTCAAAGACAGAAAAGAGACGGCGTGGGTTAGACTTGTGTGTGTTGATTAGTGATGAAAAGTAGGTTTGTTTAGCCTGAAAGAGGGCAGAGTTGAAACAGGATAGCATAAATTTGTAGTGAATGAAGTCTGCGAGCGTATGAGATTTCCTCCAGAGGCGTTCAGAGGAACGAGTGGAGGAACGCAGCATGCGTGTGTGGGAGTTTAGCCAGGGTCTGGGGTTAGAAGGGCGAGGACGGCAGAGAGAAAGTGGGGCATGAAGATCAAGAGAGGAAGATAAGGCAGAGTTGTAGTTCCTGACCAGGTTGTCAGGGTCTGAAGCGGAACTGAGAGAGGAGAGGGAGGAGCGTAAAGTGGAATCAAGAGCTGGTAGGTTAATAGAGTGCAGGTTTCTGCAAAAACGAGGGCGAGATGGAGATGGAGATGGAGAGAAGCGAGAGAGAGAAAATGAGATGAGGTGATGGTCAGAGAGAGGAAAAGGGGAAATGGAGAAGTCGGAGAGAGAGAAGTTTTTAGTGAAAACCAGGTCTAAGTAGTGGCCATCCTTGTGGGTGCTAGCTGCAGTCCACTGTTGAAGGCCAAAAGAAGAGGTTAGAGAAAGAAAGCGGGAAGCCCAAGGGAGAGAGGGGTCATCAATGTGGCAATTGAAGTCCCCAAGGAGAAGAACAGGGGAGTCTGAGGAGAGAAAGAAAGAGAGCCAGGATTCAAAGTGAGAGAGAAAGGCAGAAGGGGGATGAGTAGAGGAAGGTGGGCGATAGATGACCGCCACATGGACCGGGAGAGGAGAGAAGATCTGGACTGTGTGAGCCTCGAAGGAGCGAAAAGCAAGAGAGGGGGGAATAGAAACTGTTCTGTAATGGCAGAGAGAGGAGAGCAGGAGCCCCACGCCTCCACCCCTGCCATCAGGGCGTGGAGTGTGGGAGAAGGAAAGGCCACCGTAGGAGAGGGCAGCTTCAAGAGCAGAGTCAGACTGAGTGAGCCAGGTCTCAGTTATAGCAAAGAGAAGCAGGGAGTGAGAGAGAAAGAAGTCATGCACAGAGAGGAACTTGTTAGAGAGGGAGCGAGCATTCCAAAGGGCACAGGAGAAAGGGAGAGAGGAGGGAGGGTGGCAGGGGATGGGTATGAGGTTAGAGGGGTTGACACCAGAAGGAGTAGAAGTTGCATGTGGAAGGCGAGGACGAGCGCAAGTAGAAATAAGGCAGGGACCAGGATTGGGAGAGATATCCCCAGAAGCAAGGAGGAGAAGCATGGACAGAAAGAGAATGTGTGAGGATGATTTGTAGGGGTGTGTTTTAGTGCAGGCGGCATAACTGTGTGGTGACAGAGGGCGCAGGTAAGAGAGGAGTTCATGTGAACTGAGAAGTGGTGAAGTAAGGAGAGATGGCGAAATATGAATAGAGTTAGAGACATGAGGCTGGTGGAAGGAAGTGCATAATTTGAAAATAAGTGAGGTTACAGTAAATATAAAAAGTAAAGGTGGCATCACAGCAATAGTAATGTGTTGAGATGTGCAGTGTGGGATGATAACCTTCTTTCCAGCGTAGTTCAAATGCAGGAATCAGAAGCAGTAGAGTGTGTCCACTTTTTCCAGAACTTCCTTTTTTAAACTTCCACTACTTAAAAGCATTTCTGCTTAAGAGCAAAGGCTGCAAGCAGCAATGGCTGTTGTAAGTTTACTTATATACATTTAGAAAGTCACCTGGTTGGTACAACAAACTTAATTAGCACATGTGAGGGTAGTTAAACCAAATTGTTTTTCAAAGGTGGGTGTTGTCTTGCACAAGTGTGAAAGATGAATTACATTAAGGCAATAGGGGGATGATTTCCACACAGACAATTTGAGATGTTTTACCTAAATTGAAGTAAAATGAGC
>WSYH01001037.1:125168-145142 GCA_036426205.1 Ascaphus truei | reverse complement strand
TCGCTAACCCCCAGCACCCCTGGTCTTTCTCCGCGGTGTAGTTTATACTTCTTTCCCCCCCCCCCCCCCCCCCTGTCGTCGGTCCCGGTGTAGTTTACAGCACACACGAAGAATTTAATATCTGAATTACCCAATGTTGATCTTGATCAATGAATCTTCTTTTCTCCAGAACACCTGCTATTTATTTATAACATCTACACAGCGCCGTTACCCAGGGCGCTGCACATTAGTTACTAAAACACTGGGGTTATATACAGAACATTTCATGCGATGGGCAGAGAGTCATGGGTAAGATGTCTTTGGGGTGGGCCGGGGTTTCAGGTAATAACTGAGAAGTAATTAATACTTTATTGGGCCAATAAAACCAAACACTGATATAATCTTCTCTGTTATTACAGGCAAATATTGTTGTACAGATTCAAAGTAAGTGTAATTAATCTTTAACCCTTGCTGTCTATACTGAGAACGGCATTCAGTATTAAATGTATCTTCCTAACCCCTTATATAACACTGACCATCTATACTATATTCAGTATTAATGTATCTTCCTAACCCCTTATATAACACTGACCATGTCAGTGAATATAAGCCTGTCACAGGATTCTCGACTGAGCAGGACACGGCGGGTAAAATAAATTGTAATTTATTTCCTTTTAAGACAAACACACAATACTTCAGAATTACACTCAATATACACTTACTGGGATGGGGAAACGAAATAAAATGTCCACGGAACGAAACCAAGTCTCTGGGCACCCCTGCAAGTGGGTGCGCGATGTGAGCCGTGCGATAGTCCTTGGCTAGGGGCGCAACTTGCCAGCCCTATATCTCCGCCAAAAGGAATTCTTTGGTAGAGTTCTTACAGGATTAGTTCGGGAATCCTTAGCACAAACGAATTCTGGAAGAGGGGTACGATCCTTAGTTACGATGTAATTAACCCCTCACATTCCGAACAGCCGATGCTGGTACTTGGACGTCTCTTGGTAAAATCTGAGATGAATCTAACTGTGACGGGGCTGCAGGCATCTTTATAGGGTTAAGGTTCCTATACCTAGCATATACAGCCTATCCCCCAGTGGGAACAACTTTTCCCACCTATCCCAGACTTGTCAGTAGCTTACAAAAAGGGCAGAGGTTGCTTCCCGGTTTGCACAGAGCATCTGCTAACTTGACACCTAAGCTGCTTAGCATACCGGGCCCAACCTCTTACCTGGCGACAGTAAGTCTGGGGTTTGGCTACCAAGTGTGAAGCGCCCATACTTCGCACCAGTATTAGATACTTCAAAATATTCCGGCCACCCTAACACCTCGGGTCTCTGAGGCTTTTCAACTGCGGACTTCCCTGGACACTGGGGCGCCATCTCAACAGGGTGCCCTTTGAAGTATGGAGATGAAAAATCCCTCAGCTCATTCAGCTATAACATATGGGCATGTTAATGGATTCAATGCCGGACCAGCAGAAAGGGTTTCTTGCCTTTCCATTTAAAACACCATTGAAATACAGTATCTTTATAAATGTATGTTCTGCATATGTTACAAATATAAAACTTATATGTATGTTCATGGTTCATGTGTGACTAACTGCACTCCAAAAATTAGAGTGCTAGCTCTTTGCTAGCGCAAGTTATCCACTTAAAAGAACGGGCTCTCTGATGTGGGCTGTGGTTTGACCTATAATTGGTCTGGGTTACAAGCCGGCATACAATGTATCTGTCCTGGCTTTTGATCGGTAACCGCAGACACACGACAACAATTCAGTTTAAGTGGCTAACGAGCCCGGTGGATACATTTTGACAAGCAGGCACTTCAGCCTGACCGCAAACCACTTATCCAATTGACTTTGCGGTCCACACGTCTGCGGCTTGTAAAATGATACCCATCTTCCATGCAGCTACTTATCCACAGGCACGCTTCTTCAATCAGCGCTTGGTTCAGCGCTAGAAGCTCCCCCTTGTGTCACAAATACAGTTAGCACATTTTCATTCATTCTCTTTAACTGCAGCTAGCTTCAGAGCTGCAAAACAGGGACAATAAAGATGGTGGAGGGGAAAACATGACATTAGGGTGACAATACATTTTAACCCCTTCTATCCCAACACGGTTTAGAGTTAACCAGCTGGGCATAATACCTTTATTATTGGCCTGGTTAACCCCTCATCACCACAGATTATCTATACCATAATTCATTATTACATGTATCTTCCTAACCCCTTATATAACACTGACCATCTATGCTATCGTTCAGAAAGTTTGTGACTTTGGCCAGCTATACAAAGCCACATGCTTAATCCTAGAGCCACCAAACTTCACGTGCTATCTAACAAGATCAAAGGGAAGAGAGTATGTGCAGTTCTGGTATGTTTGGCCCATAGCTTCGTGTGTGTGTGTATATATATATATATATATATATATATATAAATATAGATAAAGATATAGATATAGATATAGATATAGATATATATATATGCAGTGGTCGACAAATCACCCAAAAATCTACTCGCTGGACCAAAAATTCTACTCACCATCTAGCCCCACCCCCAGCCCCACCCTAGCCCCGCTTTTTAAAAAAGAAATTGAGTAAATTCCTAGTAAGAACTAATAACAAGATTTGTTTTTGACATAATAGTTTATTTATTGTTATTACATTTATACTTTACTACAATTAGTCCTTGTTACATAGGTGTGGGGTGTGTGGGGTGTGTGTGGATTGTGTGAGGGGTGTGTGGGTGTAGAGGGAGAGGGGGTTGGCCCGGTATTAAAGGGGTTGCACCTCATATGGCCACCCCCAGACCTCACCAGGGAGGCAAGGGGTTAACTGGACTGCGGTCCAGGAATGTGGTTTACACCTTGTCATGTCATGAAACTGTATGTTCCCCTGTTCCCATGTTTCATTATAATCCTGTATTTTAAAGATGTTTTAAAGTGCAGTTCTGTATCTCCAGTTCTGGAGGTCGCAGAGAGTTAATATTTGGCCAATATGTGGAGTCACTGTAGGCATTAAGAACTGGCAAATTTCGACCCACTGAGCCCACCACAATGGAACTTATTAATATGTGTAGATATTAAAGTGTATACAGTATGTATGGTATTTTGGATCTGCCCTGAAAATGCAGACTCCATCTGCTATGCTAATAGGTCATGAAGGGCAGCCGGCTGATTGAGCCTAAGCACTGTGATCAAAAGTTAAACTGCCCTGATTGTTTACCCTAAGTACTAATCAACAGACCAAGTACTAATCATCAAACTGGAGTGGTTTGTAAGTATTATGTCTACACCTACAAACAATGCAGATGCTTCATTTGGTAGACTGATCGTCGCCCCTGATTTAATTATGGGGCTACCCATAGAGTCCCAGTACACATGGGCTAATTAGCTGGGGGGCATGGGTTAGTCTGTGTCTCCACGTTAGGGATTGGATACAGATAATTGTTCACCAATAGTCTGTATTCAATGTTAATAATAGGGTTACACAGGTATATTAACTGTGTCAACCCTACAGTTTTTAGTTCTTCTTCTGATACCATCTTGAATGTCACCGGATTGCTGGAGAATTGCTAGCTGATACTTCTCCATCCCCCAACCCTAAGTAAGTGTTACCTTCTTGCCTGTTAATTGTACTATATTGCTGTGTTCACCTTTTTTAAGGAATAAATATATTTTATTATATCTCAGCCTCGTTCAGTTCAACCCAGATATTTTGTGTTCATTATATCTTGTCATAAGCTACCGTGACAGTGGGGTGTGTGTGGGGTGTGCTAAATGTCGGATTACCTCACTAATCTAGAAAAAAAAAAGCCAAATGGGAATGACTCGTCTCCTGTACCCCTTAACCCGTGTCTGGACGTTCCCGCTTCACAATTTCTAAAGCAGCAATCCCGCCTGGGATCTTACCTGATCCGCAGACCCTCAAAGTCCAGGTACCCTCAGTCCCGCAATGTCATATGTTCTGATGTATATGTATATGTGTATATATATATATAAACTCAACATGGCTAAAACAGAGCTCCTCATACTTCCTCGCAAACCTGGCTCTACTACCTCCTTCCACATTACTGTTGGAACTACGATCATTCACCCAGTAGCCCAAGCACACTGCCTAGGGGTCACACTCGACTCCTCTCTCACATTTGCCCCTCACATTCAAAACATTTCTAAAACCTGTCGCTTTTTCCTCCGCAACATAACAAAGATATGCCCTTTCCTCTGTTGCTCGACTGCTAAAACTCTGACTCAGGCCCTCATTCTCTCCCGTCTTGATTACTGTAACCTCCTGCTGTCTGGCCTTCCTGCCTCTCACCTGTCTCCCCTACAATCTATCCTAAACGCTGCTGCCAGAATCACTCTACTCTTTCCAAGATCTGTCTCAGCATCTCCCCTCATGAAATCCCTCTCCTGGCTTCCGATCAAATCCCGCATCTCACACTCCATTCTTCTCCTCACTTTTAAAGCTTTACACTCTTCTGCCCCTCCTTACATCTCAGCCCTAATTTCTCGTTATGCACTATCCAGACTCTTGCGTTCTGCTCAAGGATGTCTTCTTTCTACCCCCTTTGTATCTAAAGCCCTCTCCCACCTTAAACCTTTCTCACTTTCTGCCCCACACGTCTGGAATGCCCTTCCCCTCAGTACCCGACTAGCACCCTCTCTATCCACCTTTACGACCCACCTTAAGACACACTTGCTTAAAGAAGCATATGAGTAGCACTGTGGATATTCTGAACACATGATACATAAAGCTTGGCCCCCTGCAGACGCACTTACCAGAACTCCCTCCTACTGTCTCTGTACGTTCTCCCTACCTACCAATTAGACTGTAAGCTCCTCGGGGCAGGGACTCCTCTTCCTTAATGTTACTTTAATGTCTAAAGCACTTATTCCCATGACCTGTTATTTATATTATCTGTTATTTATTTGATTACCACGTGTATTACTGCTGTGAAGCGCTATGTACATTAATGGCGCTATATAAATAAAGACATACAATACAATATATATATGTATATAGTCTACATCAGGGTTGACCAACTCCAGTCCTCAAGGGCCACCAAGAGGTCAGGTTTTAAGGATATCCCTGCTTCAGCACAGGAGGCTCAAGTTGTTGGCCGCCCTTGGTCTGCATCAAGTTTACTTTCTGCACATTTTATTTCAGACAGTATATTTCACAAGTTATTATAATAATTATCTATGTTGGAAATGTGTAATGTAGAAGTGCTATTTGGGCTATGAAAACTGGATGTCCTTACTGCCTTGGCCTTATTATGAATGCCGATTACAGAAAGTGCTATTAATATTCCCTTTAATGATAATGTTCTCTCTTTTGAAGGTAGCTGGGATTGTTACATATCTTGGTAAGGAAGTTCTGTAAAACCTTTACTCACAGATGTGGTGGCCGTAAGAACATAAATGCTTCCAGTAAGGCCTCGGTCCCGCTGCGCTCGTTGGCGCGGGCGGCAATGTAGCGAGTTCCCCACCAGCAGGGGAATCCTCGCGAGCCGGTCCCGGTCCCCACTGGCGGCACAGCTGACTACACGCTGTGGCGCGTCAGCCGCTAGGAGACACAACAGAATGGTGTTTCCTAGCTTCGACGCGTCACGTGGTGTGGCTGTGAGCCAATGGGGAGGGGAGGCTGCGGGAGGAGGAGAGGCTTCGGGGAGCGAGGAGGAGTGTGGAGTGAAAGCAGGTGAGTGCCTTTCTCTGTGTGTGTGTCTGTGTGTGTGCGTGCCTGTCTGTGTGTGTGTCTGAGTGCGTGTGTGCGTGTGTGTGTGTATGTGTGTGCGTGAGTGCCTGTCTGTGTGTGTGTATGAGTACGTGCCTGCCTGCCTGTGTGTGTGTGTATGTGTGTATGTATGAGTGCTCCAGCCCGAGTCCGTGGAGGGAGGGGGGGGGGAGAGTAGCGGGTCCCTCCTGCAGCCAGTGGAGGGAGTGGGGGGAGAGTAGCAGCTCCCTCCTGCAGTCCGGGGAGGGGGGGGAGAGTAGCGGGTCCTTCCTGCAGTCCGGGGAGGGGGGGAAGAGTAGCGGGTCCCTCCGCTCAAGCCACGCCCCCCTCCCTGTCAAACCTCCCACCTCCCGCTCCGGCTCCCGCTCCCTACAGACCGCATATCGCGGTCTGTGTATCTCAGCGCACCGCCTGTATGCAGCGCGGGTGCGCTGACTCTGGGAGCGGGGCCTTAGCCTAACGGTCCAGCTGGATCTTGGACTCCTTTTGAAATGCTCTTCTTACTCATAACCCTAGAGTTGCTTGTGTGTGTGGCCATTGGTTCCCTTGTAGATTCCTCCCTGGGCACTCCTGTACCCAGGTACCGCTGAACAACAAAGGATCCGTCTGATCTCACGACGAAGGTGTCCACGATTCCGCTGCTCTTGGTGCGTCCTGTCCTCCTCTGAGGGGTCTGCCGCTGGAGTGTGTCCCTGGAAATGTCTCTGAGTGGCATCCATCACTGGCGTGCTAATACTAACTTTAGGGATGCTACTGAGGAAAGGATCCCTATCTACAGGCTTTCCCTGCAGCACCCACAAGCTGAGGGGAGTCGGGGACTAGCTGGGACCTGGGGGGGAATATCTGGCCTAGTCTGGGAGCCACTTGCACCCAGACCCTACCTACTCCCTTGCAGTCCCTGCTTCGACTGACATGGTCCCACTGAGCGCGCCAAATGTATCCTTCTATCTCTCATGAAATTCTAGGGGCCCTATTGGCTGTTCGCACACCCATGTGATCTACAGCCATAGTTGTACAGCCGCCGCAACTCCTGCTCTTCACTGCGTATGCAAAAGGCGGCTACTACGCATACAAACAAAATGGCATCTCCCGCTGTCGGGTGCACCGCGGAGTGCCTATCATGGCCGCAGCCCTCCTGTAGAGTCCCCGCACCTTGCCGGGTTCGCCCGCAGCTCAGGCGGCACCCAGGTAACTGCTGCAGCCGTCCCCTACCCCACGGACCAGGAGGTAAGGGGACATGGCTACACAAGACATCCTTAAAGATAACTATACAGTTAAACATAACTCACAGTATAAACAAGTGAGATCCCATCACTGTGCTTCCCCCAGGGACCTGCGGGTGGAGCTCTTATCCCCGCCTATTTCTGAACATTTTCCCTACTCCTGTCTCTGGGCAGAAAAAGGTCGGTTCTAGCCTCTGCTTACAGATCAGAAGACCCTTCCAGCACATTCTAGAAAAGCAGTGAAGCAGAAAAAAACAGCGCAAACGCAATAGTGAAGTACTTTCAAAAAATGTATATCATAAAAAATAAATAATATCTGCGTACATCAAGTTAGAATAAAACAGGCATGTCATGCACTCAGGCATATGTTACCAGGCACCACTCGCCGTAGAGAAAAGGAACACTCCTGCATACGGTCCCTCGGATGTATTACAGCTGGGCATTCAGGGTGGGTGTCTGGATTCAGATAGCTAGTCCTGTGCTTGCATCGGAGGACCTCCCTCCAGCGTGTGAAGAACCTCTGTCCAGCTGATCCGTGAGGTCGGGGGGAGAACTTGCAGAAGCAGCAGGAACCGCAGTACAGCCTGCAGTTCAATTCCTCCGCGCGGCTTCACGACACGCCGCCAAGTGAGAACAGCTGGCGGCTGGTAGTGACGTCACTCGCGATAGCACTAGGCTTCCTTAGAGAGGTAGTAGCAGTGACTGAAGGTACCCGGAGATAGTTCAGGAGCCACTCGTGTAGCATTAATCCTACGCATTTTGTAGCCGTAGCCACTTCTTCAGGGATTGTTAGTGGTTGTGGCCAAAGGGTATTTAAACCCCAGGAGCACATCTGGTTGGTCAAGTGAGACAGCACCCCCACCATCATAGTAGGGATCCTTCTTCCTTAACCTTCAAAGGGATTAAATGTGTTCCAAGAAATAGAAGGGGAGGAGACAGAATCAAGGATGTCTCTATACAAGAGACATTCTGGATTCATAAACTCAGTACCCTGGCCCCTAAGGGTCTGAATGAAAATATAGACCTATGGTGTCTTTACTGATAAATGAATTACTTGTTTTCTGTGACCTTCCTGTGTTTGTCTTCTACATCATTATTACGACTAGGTTCACACACTATATGTAATCTATGTGTTAAACCTTATGTGCAAATACTATGCTAATTGATGTTTATTTTATTTCAGAGCTCCACTCAACGTACAATTATATGTCTGATTTTTAGTATGTAGATTCATTATGTTGTTGTTTTCATTAAAGGTTTAGTATAACACTTTATGTTTTAACTTATATCTAAGCAGCATGTGAATGGTTAAGTGGGAGGCATTACCTCATCCCCTCACTAATTAATGCATAGTCTGGACGTTCACTGTGGGGTGTGAATGAACAGACAGAGAATGTGATTGGGTGGGGGTGCTGTCTCACTTGACAAACCAGATGTGCTCCTGGGGTTTAAATACCCTTTGGCCACAACCAGTAACAATCCCTGAAGAAGTGGCTACGGCTACGAAACGCGTAGGATTAATGCTACACAAGTGACTCCTGAACTATCTCCAGGTACCTTCAGTCACTGCTACTACTTTTCTCCGGAAGCCTAGTGCTATCGCGAGTGACGTCACTACCAGCCAACAGCTGTTCTCACTTGGCGGCGTGTCGTGAAGCCGCGCGGAGGAATTGAACTGCAGGCTGTACTGCGGTTCCTGCTGCTTCTGCAAGTTCTCCCCCCGACCTCACGGATCAGCTGGACAGAGGTTCTTCACACGCTGGAGGGAGGTCCTCCGATGCAAGCACAGGACTAGCTATCTGAATCCAGACAACCACCCTGAATGCCCAGCTGTAATACATCCGAGGGACCGTATGCAGGAGTGTTCCTTTTCTCTACGGCGAGCGGTGCTGGTTACATATGCCTGAGTGCATGACATGCCTGTTTTATTCTAACTTGATGTACGCAGATGTAGCCAGGTCACCCCCTTTGCCCTGTGACCCCCGTTACCTCCGTGGCCGGGATCGATGGTGGGTGCTGCCGGAGGCAAGTGGCAGACCCGCCGGCCATTCTGGAGGGTGGGGGCCGAGCAAGGAGCGCTCCGGTGCTTCGGAGGTTCTCGGCGGCTCCCGTGCAGGGCGCCGCCATCTTGCGCGAGTTCGCGCATGCGCAGTGAGTGCCAGCGGCCCTGATGAGTTGTGCATGCGCAGTGATAAGCGCGCGAACCCTAGCCTACCAGGGAAGGCTCTTAGAAGGGACTACAAGTCCCATGAGCCTCAGCAGCACCCCACGTGACGCCAGGGAGCCAATAGGGCTGGAGGATTGCCCTGTAGGAGCTAATGGATACATTTTGCGGGGTTTTGAGCAGACAGGCAGTCAAGACCAGGAAGAGCTAGGGGAACGAGGTGAGTGCAGGGGTCTGTGACCCGCTGCATTAGGCCAGCAGCCCCCTAGGCCCCAGATAGGTCCTGAGCCACCTTATAGCTTGTGGTACTGTAGGGACAGGCCCTAAGTTAGGGACCCTGCCCCATTAGCTGTTTGCTAGTTAGGGACACAGCGGACACTGCGCTTCCCGCCAAGAGGCTTGGGCTCAAGCCTGCGCCATTAAGAGAACTGGACTATCTTCAGGGTGGGATCGCCCCTGACGGATCACCACGCGGGTGGATCCTCGATGTCGTGCAGGAAATCGCCGGATCCTTTGTGAAGATCCTTTAAAGCCAGGTGCCCCTGCACTGGTGCAAGTATTGTTATAAAATGCACCAACAGAGTACTCACACATAGTGGCAGCGCTTACCACGGGACAAGGGTTATACTGTGGACATGGTGTGGGGGTACACCGTGGTGGGCACTGGGTATACGCTCCTAAGCGGGAGTGACTGACACTTGGTACAGAGTGGTACAGTTATTGATATTGCAGTTATATGGTTAAAGCAAGTGTATTGTGTATGTTATTTCCCTCATCTAGTAAATGGTTATACTTATACTCCAGTGTATGTGATTACTAGGTCCATTCTACATTCCTAGAATCCTGCAAGGTGGAGGTGCTGTATGGAAGATCGTTACAGAGAAGCACCCCAGGTTCCCATTAGCGGAGGCTCAGGCCTCCTGTGAATCTACAGGTATACGCACCACACCTGGTAACAATAGGTTCCCCCTCACACACACACTATATGCGATTGGGTGGGGGAATACCCGTTACACAGATTCTTTTATATAATATACATTTTTTTAAAGTACTTCACTATTGCGTTTGCGCTGTTTTTTTCTGTTTCACTGCTATCTAGGGGTGCTGAGCCTCTACACACTTAACAGCTGCAGACGCCAATTCAACAATCAGAGGTTGTTGTTATTTAATACAGTATATTTTATCACTGAGGTGTTTACATTGGGTAACTAAGTAGTTACATTAACAATAGAGGATAACTATAGCAGCGCACTGTATATTCTAATCTTTCACATTCTAGAAAAGGGTGAGGGCAGGCACCTGCCTAATCACATTTGCAACATACTTGCACTATACTACCTAAGGGTCGTTACTAGAATTAACTATTTAACGCCTTAGATTAGTTAGGATTTTACATGGGCGGTACATACGTATGGGTCATTTAGTTAATCTTTTAGCCAAAACATGTAGCTCACACATAGCACATACAGTGCTTCCACATGTTACCCCCTAAGGCACCGCATACGTATCACAGATCCCGTGCTATTGACTAAGGGCCTCATGCAGAGAGCAGCGCTAGCAGGTAAAGCAGCATTTTTTGTCGAAGTATAGCTTGAAAAAGGCAGGTAATGGAGAGTTTATTAAAAAGCGCCATTTTTTTTTTTTTATTTACAAATTTCGCCGCGTGGCTGGAGAGAACCTAAATCTCTCCAGTGTTGAAAACGGCCGTATTCAGAGAGGCGCGAACCCCATCTAGTGGCTGTTTGCGGCAAAAAAATGGCGCGATTTTCAACATTTTGCTTCGCCAGCAAGAAGCTGGAGCTCGGCGGCCGGTGGGGGAGAAAAAAAAAAAAACGCGATTTTTTTTCCACTAGTTTCAACAGCGCTCATATCGCCGGTTGAAACTCTCCATATGCAGACAGGATTCTAAATGCAGTTTTATGCCCTTTCTGCATATGGAGAAAAAAACTCTCCATTAAAGCTACTTTTTCTTAAACTCTCCAATTTATTCTAGCGCTGCTCTCTGCATAGGCCCCTAAATCATTATTTTCCTCTTTTCTGCAGGGGGGAAATACAGGAGGAGGAAGTAGCGGTGTGTGAGGGAGGAGAGCGGTGTGTGAGGGAGGTGAGCGGTGTGTGAGGGAGGAGAGCGGTGTGTGAGGGAGGAGAGCGGTGTGTGAGGGAGGAGAGCACCGGGTGAGGGAGGAGAGCGCCGGGTGGGGGAGGAGAGCGCCGGTTGAGGGAGGAGAGTGCCGGGTGAGGGAGGAGAGCGCCGGGTGAGGGAGGAGAGCGCCGGGGGGAGGGAGTGGCCTATGGGAGGTGAGAGCCGTGGGGAGGGTGAGAGCCGTGGGGAGGGTGAGAGTTGGGGGGATGTGAGAGCCGTGGGGAGGGTGAAAGCCCGGGAAGGGAGCGGCCTGTGGGAGGAGAGAGCAGGAGAGAGCAGGAGAGAGCAGGAGAGAGCATGTTCTAGGGGGCCAATGAGAGCCGTGGGGGGGCGGGACACAGGGGGGGGGGGGGGCGGCCCCGGGCTAATGGGGGCCGGGGGAGGGCGGGCGGACCGACGGACCAATCAAATGGTCTCCAGACACTCTCAAACAAGATTTTCGATTATATAGATATAGATATATACATATATATATATATCCCTATATAATCACTTTATCACTATGGATGACATTTATTGTAATGTTTTTTCTAAAAGGAATCTGAAACATCTACATTTGCAGGATGTTTTTTGTGATGAATCATCTAACATTGTTGAAAAAGTGGACACACCCAAAGAGGAGGGCATATCCCCTCACTTCTTTGAACTGGAGAAACTGTTATTCTCCGAAACGAGGAAGCTATAGGATATGGGGGTCTATGTAAAAGGTAAAGGAAAGGTTCCTTATAAACAGTGCTTCAGCAAAATGGGGTACAATGGCAATAGTTGCTCAAAAATGTAGATAAACAGGTTAGGACAAGGTTAATTGAGTAATAAAGAGTATTGGACCCAGTGCATCATAAAGCAGGAAGTAGTATAAAAGAGTAATCTGTCTTTAGTGAGGACACATTTATAATGCTAGAAAAGCACCTCACCAGACTAGAAAAAATCTCTCTTACCTGCGGCACTGTTACTGGTCAGCAACTCCCCCTGAATCCATAAGTGGGGAGAATCAAAACTCTTTTGGAAACCTTGATCCATTTTGTGCGTGCATCACGCTGAATAGGTAAGTATAATAAAGATTATCCAAGGATAGCAGCGGAGCACAGCTGAAGGATGGGGTCAACACCAGCAATGAAAGGGTTAAAATTCTTCTTTATTGAAACATGGTGCAGGGGGGGAGACAGCAACAACTCTAACGCGTTTCAGGCTATGCAGCCCTTTTTCAAAGAGTGAAATCGCGTCTCCACTACTCGCAGTTATGAAGGGGAAACCCCGCCCACTTTTCCCAGAGATGCCGTGCGGTTTTCGCGCGAATGCTATTAGCTCTCTCATTGGTCAGGATAGACCTCCAACTGGGAGCTGAATCGGAGAGGCATCTCTGGTAGCTGTAAATGAATGCTAATTGATTTATCGTAACTTGCTTGGTTTAAATAGTATACTTGTTTGGATTTAATGGTATATACTTGTTTGGATTTAATGGTATTTTGTTTGGAATATTTTATTGTTAACACTGATTGGCAGAGTGTACATGTGCATAGATTGTATGCATCATGTATACAATATAAATTCAATGTTTTGATTGGCATTTGATGCTTTTGATTGGAAGATGATTTTTTTAGGAAATAGGATTTTATTTTACTGTGGCTGATATGGAGAAGTGGTATTTTTATTAGAGGCATGTTTTTGATAACCCTTAAACATTTCTATATACACACACACATGATGAACCAATATACAAAGAAATGTTTAAGGGTTATCAAAAACATGCCTCTAATAAAAATACCACTTCTCCATATCAGCCACAGTAAAATAAAATCCTATTTCCTAAAAAAATCATCTTCCAATCAAAAGCATCAAATGCCAATCAAAACATTGAATTTATATTGTATACATGATGCATACAATCTATGCACATGTACACTCTGCCAATCAGTGTTAACAATAAAATATTCCAAACAAAATACCATTAAATACAAACAAGTATACTATTTAAACCAAGCAAGTTACGATAAATCAATTAGCATTCATTAATCAAATCCCAAAACAATTAAAATACCATCCATAACAATTACACAATTAACTATTTCAATCGTTAAACAGAACAAGTTACCATCAGACAAAATATAAGTACCAAAAGAATACAATATACAAAAGCAAGCCTCACCATGACCTAAAGTACAACATACAACACCAAAAATTACATCTATCTAATTCCAAAATACATTACACACACATTTATGCATAGCAGCATAGCCAAAAACATGTTAAAGACAGCAAAACAAGCATTTCCTACCAAACCATTTCTTACCCTGTATGTATGTATATATATATATATATACAGTGGTTGACAAATCACCAAAAAATCTACTCGCCACACAAAAAAATCTACTCGCCACCTAGTACCAAACGTGTGCTGCTTGGGCCAATATTTACTCGCCCGGGGGTTAAATCCACTCGCCCGGGGCGAGCAAATGTATAGGTTTGTCGAACACTGTATATATATATGGAACAAGGCAGCAGGCACTCTGTAAACACTGAAACACTGATGCTTATCCCATATGCGTAATAGATACAGCAGATATTACCAGATCTTGATCCGGAAAGAAGAGACAGCACACAGCCAAGTTGAAATGTCAATATATTGAGGTAACAAAACCAAGGCACTACATCCAGGGAGGGCAGGGGGGGCAAAGGGCAGGGGGAGGGAGGGCAGGGGGAACAAAGGGCAGGGGGATGTAGGGCAGGGGGGCAAAGGGCAGGGGGAGGTAGGGCAGGGGGGGCAAAGGGCAGGGGTAGGGAGGGCAGGGGGGGCAAATGGCAGGGGGGGCAAAGGGCAGGGGGAGTCAGGGACGCGTTAAATAGCCCATTCCCCTGCGTTTCCTCACCTTGCACACGGCCGCGCTCCTCTTCCTATGGGTACCGGCCGCCCTCCTCCTCTACCTCGGGCTCCTCCGCGGAGAGGCTGAGACGCTCCGGTGAGGAGGTGCAGTGCCTTTCGTGGGGAGAGGCGGACAGCCGGAGGAGCGCCCTCGGGGACGGGGAGCGGCCTGTGTGAGGGGAGAGCCGCAGAGAGCGTGCTCTGTGTGTGTGTGGGGGGTAAGTATTTTCTATGTGTGTGTGAATGAATGAATGCTGCCGGGGGGGATTGAATGAAAAAGAATGCCGGGGGGCGGGACTTAGAATGCCGGCCGGCACGCAGGAGATTGGTCGCACGCAGGAGATTGGTCGCAGGCAGGTCAGAGGAAGCTAGGGGCGGGACTTCCACTTTGTGCAGAGCACACGTGACTGTGTCTGCCTTCCCGCTCCTGGCTCCTCTGTCGGCTGCGCGGTGAGTGTCTCCCTTCTGTCCCGGGTCCCAGCCAGGGGGGGGGGGGTAATAGGAGGTGGTAGCGGGGTTGCGCCTGCCTTTGTACCACCTACCTTGTACCTTTGGCCCCCGCCTTCCACTTTCCACTTTTGCCCCCCGGCGCTTCATTTCCAGGGTTACCACTTCTGCCCCCCCGACGACTCCCCACCTTTTGCCACCCCCCCGTCGGCGCGTCCAAACTATTGCTCCCGCAGCCTCAATCTGCTCCTATCCCTTGTCTCCCCTGCGTCGCTCTCATACACTTTTGCCTCCTGCGCTCACTTCCCGTCCCCTTGGTGCGGGAGATGGGCTTGGGTAGGCAGTGGTGGCTGCGCGGTCACTGTCGGTGGTGCAGGGCGGTGGCGGCGGTGCAGGGGAAGCGGGGGTGTATCTGTGTGGTGGGTATGGGAGGGTTGGGAGTGGTGTGTGTGTGTATCAGTGGGGTGAGTGTGTGTGTGTGGAGCAGTGGGTGAGTGTTGTGTCCGGTGGGTGGTGTGTATCAGTGGGTGAGTGTGTGTGTGTGTGTATCAGTGGGTTAGTGTGTGTTTATCAGTGGGTGAATGTGTGTGTGTGTTACAGTGGGTGAGTGTGTGTGTGTGTATCAGTGGGTGAGTGCTGTGTGTGTGTATCATGGGTGAGTGTGTGGGTGTGTATCAGTGGGTGAGTGTGTGTGTATCAGTGGGTGAGTGTGTGGTGTGTGGTCGGTGGGTGAGTGTATGTGTGTGTGGTCAGTGGGTGAGTGTATGTGTGTTCAGTGGGTGAGTGTGTGTGAGTTGGTGGGTGATTGTGTGTGTGTGTGTGTGTGTGTGGGTGAGGTGTTTGTCGGGGTGAGTGTGGTGCAGTGGGTGATGGTGAGGTCAGTGGGGATGTTATGTCAGTGTGTGTGAGTGTGTGTCAGTGTTAGTGGTGTGTGTGTGTGTGTGTGTGTTTTGTGTGTGTGTCAGTGGGTGTATGAATCATTGGGTGAGTAGTGGTGTGTGTTGTATCAGTGGGTGAGTGTGTAATTGGGTTAGTTGTGTAACAGTGGGTGAGGTTGTGTATCAGTGGGTTTGTTATGTGTGTGTGTGGTTCGGTGTCTTGTGGGGTGGTGTGTGTGCGGAGTGGTGTGTGTTGTGTGTGTGTTGTGTGTTGGGGTGGGAGTGGGTGGTGGGTGGTAGGGTGGTGGTGTGTGGTTCAATGTGGTGAGGTGTGTGTTGTTGTTGGGTGGTGTGGTGTGGGTCGTGGGTGAGTGGGTGTTGTGGGTTGTGTGCAGGGGGTGTTGTGGGTGTATCAGTGGGTGAGTGGTGTGTGTATCAGTGGTGTGTTGTGTATCAGTGTGTGTGTGTGTATCAGCGTGTGTGTGTGTGTATCAGTGGTTGTTGTATCAGTGGGTTCTGGTATGTGTATCAGTGGGTGTGTGTATCTGTGTGTGGGTTGGTGTATCAGTGTGTGGGTTGGTGTATCAAGTGTGTGTTGTGTGTGTTGTTCTGTGTGTATCTGTGTGTGTGTGTGTATCAGTGTGTGTGTGTGGTGAAATAGTAAGTGCAAATAGCGCTCGTGCAAACAAAATACAGTGATAAACAAAGATATAAAACCTGTGATACAAAGTTCAATGAAGGTAGTCCTTGAGCTGCTCAAAAGGTTAATCTGGTATCTCCCAACCAGATAAGACACCCACACACAGATACACACACAGATACACACATACACACACAGATACACACACACAGACACAGACACACACACACACAGAGATACACACCCACCCACTGATACACACACACACTGTGGAAAGGAACCTCCTGTGGCGCTGAGGTTTGAATGGAAGTGGGATCTTGTGCAAAAGTTCTTGTCTTGTACTATTAGCCTCAGGAAAAGAAGACAAAAATGCGAAAAACACTACAATAGTGTATTACCCAGGGACATAGTATGATAATATAAAGAGCAATTTATTCTATATAAAATTAGTATAAAACAATTAATCAGACAATTGTGTCAGACTTGAAATACATATAAAACTTCCATGCGCTTGTGCACTAGGAAGATGAACTGCTCCGCCGTGGTAAAATTGAAATCCTACTCACCGGACGTGACTACACTGGCGACACACTTTATTCGAGCTCGGCTAGTCCCACGAATTCGGGTATACCCGGGTGTATTGAGGTTTGTGACTGTTTTCTGCCCGAGTGCATTGAGGTATTTTCCAGGCAGGGATTGAAGCATTTTATTCCTGCTGGCTGCAATACTGCACAGTATATATATATATATACTGCATTACAATTCATGAATTTATGCCATCTGGTAGACACGTGAAGCATTGCAGCCTATTAAATCCTAATCATTATCATTTAACAGATCAGCCGCCCGTCAGCCAGGCATGAACCCAGGCTGGGAAGGCAAACGCAACGGGGCTTGTCAGAGGTGAGGAGCGGCGCATTCCAGGTATCTGCCAGGTACATACTGGGTATTTGCTCGAATAAAGTGTGTCGGTGCAGTAGGACATGCGCAATGGTTAAATGGTCTTTACATCAGGTAACACCGCTCGCCGTGGGGTGGAACAGCCAGTTGATGCGGGAGGATCGCCTTCAATACTCGTAGTCTCCTTGCTAACAGAGTCCGGTCGATCGGCTCCACTGATGACCTCACCACCTGGATAGCACTGCTACGGTGTCCCTGAGAGGCCAAAAAACCTTCCAACGCGTTTCGAAACTCATATTGATGGGTTTCTTCGTCAGGGAAATTGGTCAGAGATTGGTGGCAGTGTCCAATGTATGATGATCCAGCCGAATATACAGCAGATTCCTCAGCAGCAACAATAGTGTATGATGCAGGGGAGACAAGCTACTGGCTGTGTTGGTGCTATGAGGTATATAGTTGGTGCTGCTGGCTGTGTTGGTGATATGAGGTATATAGTTGGTGCTGCTGGCTGTGTTGGTGCTATGAGGTATATAGTTGGTGCTGCTGCTGCTGCTTTGCAGTGCTTGTGTCTGTGTGATGCCCCGCCCTCACATCATGGCCCCGCCTTCATGTAATGGCCCCGCCCACGACCCATTTGGCCCCGCCCCGCCCCCCAGCAGCGGGACCTTACATGCTGTGTCTATCACTTACCCTCCCCCAGCTACTGTACTAGCACAGAGTGAAAGTGAAAGAATGAGATAGAAATTCCATATATAGTGACAGAAACGGACAGACGACTGTGAAATGCAGAGGAGAAGAGCACAAAACTGTAAGTAATAGAGAGAGAGGGCGAGAGAGAGAGAGCTGTAAGTAATAGAGAGAGAGAGCTGTAAGTAATAGAGATTACTTAAAGCTATCTCTCTCTCGCCCCCTCTCTCTATTACTTACAGTTTTGTGCTCTTCTCCTCTGCATTTCACAGTCGTCTGTCCGTTTCTGTCACTATATATGGAATTTCATATCTCATTTCTTTCACTTTCACTCTGTGCTAGTACAGTAGCGGGTTGAGGGTAAGTGATATGACACAGCATGTAATGGTCCCGCTGCTGGAGGGCGGGGCGGGGCCAAATGGGGTCGTGGGCGGGCCATTACATGAAGGCGGGCCATGAATGTAGGGCGGGGGGCATCACACAAACACACGCACTGCAAAGCAGCAGCAGCAGCACCAACTATATACCTCATAGCACCAACAACAGCCAGCAGCACCAACTATATACCTCATAGCACCAACACACAGCAGCCCAGAAACACAAACATCATACCCTCATACAAAACAATATACCTCATAGCAGACACAAGCGCCAGCACAACCAATAAACTCATAGCACCAACACAGCCAGCAGCACCAACTATATACCTCATAGCACCAACTATATACCTCATAGCACCAACACAGCCAGCAGCACCACTATATATATCTAGACTACCAACACAGCACATCGCACCAACTATATACCCATAGCACCAACATCAGCCGAAAGCACCACACTAATATATACTCATAGCCACCAACACAGCCCAGCAGCACAACACCTATAACCTCTACTACCAACCCAGCCAGCAGCAACCAACTATATACCTCATAGCACCACCAACACAGCCAGCAGCACCCAACTATATACCTCATAGCACCAACACAGCCAGCAGCACCAACTATATATCTCATAGCACCAACACAGCCAGCAGCACCAACTATATACCTCATAGCACCAACACAGCCAGCAGCACCAACTATATACCTCATAGCAGCAACTATATACCTCATAGCACCAACACAGCCAGCAGCACCAACTATATACCTCATACACCAACACAGCCAGCAGCACCAACTATATACCTATACACCAACACAGCCAGCAACACCAACTATATACCTCATAGCACCAACACAGCCAGCAGCACCAACTATATATCCTTAGCACCAACACAGCCAGCAGCACCAACTATATACCTCATAGCACCAACACAGCCAGCAGCACAAACTATATATACCTCGTAGCACCAACACAGCCAGCACAAACCAACTTTTACCTCATAGCCCAACACAAGCAGCGAGCACCAACTATATCCTCATTAGCACCTACACATCAGCAGCACAAATAGATACCTCGTAAGCACCACACCACAGCGCAGCCTAGCGCACCAACTTTATACCTCAGAGCACCAACACAGCCGCAGCAGCACCAACATAACCTCATAGCACCAACACAGCCAGCAGCACAAACTTATAATCATAGCACCAAAACAGCCAGCACACCAACTATATCCTCATAGCACCAACACACCAGCAGCACAACTATATACCTCGTAGCACCAACCACAGCCAAGACAGCAACCAACTTAGCTACCTATAACCAACACAGCCAGCAGCACCAACTATATACTCTAGCAAACCAACACAGCCAGCAGCACCAACTATAACCTCATAGCACAACACAGCCAGCAGCACAAACTATATATACCTCGTAGCACCACACCAGCCAGCAGCACCAACTTTATACCTCATAGCAACAACACCAGCCAGCAGCACAAACTATATACTCTATAGCACCACACCGCAGCAGCACCAACATTATACCTCATAGCACCAACACAGCCAGCAGCACCAAACTATATACCTCATAGCACCAACACAGCCAGAGCACAAACTATATACCATAGTAACCAACACAGCCAGCAGCACCAACTATATACCTCTAAGCACAACACCGCCAGCAGCACAACATATATACCTCTAGCACCAACACAGCCAGCAGACCAACTATATACCTCTAGCACCAACACAGCCAGCAGCACCCAACATATTACCTCATCAGCACCAACACAGCCAGCAGACACCAAATATATACCTCATAGACACACACCAGACACTACCAGCCAACAGCACCAACTATATACCTCATCAGCACCTCAACACCCGCCAGCAGCACCAACTATATACCTCATAGCACCAACAACAGCCAAGT